>CAUYRH010023240.1:0-30606 GCA_963574655.1 Perodicticus potto
GAAGAGTGAAAGTTTGATCTCTTCTGACCCTATGTGGATGCCCTTGACGCCTTTTCTTCCCTGATTGCAATGGCTAAAACTTCCATGACGATGTTGAAGAGCAATGGAGACAATGGGCAGCCTTGCCTAGTTCCTGATCTAAGTGGAAATGGTTTCAATTGAACTCTATTCAATATGATATTGGCTGTGGGTTTGCTGTAGATGGCCTCTATCAGTTTAAGAAATGTCCCTTCTATACCAATTTTTTAAAGTGTTCTGATCATGAAGGGATGCTCGATATTGTCAAAAGCTTTTTCTGCATCAATTGAGAGAATATGGTTTTTATTTTTTAATTTGTTTATGTGCTGAATTACATTTATAGATTTACGTATATAAAGGTTTTTTTTAAAAGTTCATTCTGACTCTCTTTTCTATCCATTCATTTCTTTTTTATGATTTAGTTGTCAAGAAAATAAGAGTATTGCCAGGCATAGTGGCACATGGCTGTAGTCTCTTCTGCTGGTGAGGCTGAGGTAGGAGGATTGCTTGAGCCCAGAAGTTCGAGGTTAACCAGGGTGACGTAGCAAGACCTCGTTGCTTGGAAAAAACAAATGATAGTAAAGAAATTAACAAATAATGAAATCTTTTGGAAAATCAAATATTTCCATTTACTATAGTTTGATTTTGTTGTTGTCAAATTGAAAAATATGCACAATACAGATATGCCTTGGTTTATATTACTAGTAATATGTATACTGTGTCTTTTTAGGAATTAGTGAATATTATATGGAAGTATATTTATGCTCTTATAGTCATTGATTATTTCTTGTTTTTATTAATACATTTTAAATAGAAAAGTTGCACAAATGGTTTTGTGTTGATGTTTCTTAGATTATAATGTTATATTCTTTCTGTGATGATCTGAAAAGAGAATAAAAGTCCTATTAAAATGCAAATTCTAAAAATAACTTATTTCTTTTCTTTATAGTTAGACATCAACCCTTTTCCCCATGTCACTTTATTTAATATGAAAGCTGCTTCTTTCTGGCACTTCTCTTGTGAATTAGTGTTAGACCTTCATGGTCTTAAACTCAGCACATGTGGTCCTAATGCTTTACCTACCAATAAGTAGGAGATCAGCTGTGCTTTATGGATTTCCTGGTCAGCTCACCTGTTTTTGCGTGACTTATATTTTTTTCTCTTTCCTTTAAGGATGGAACTCTGAAAGATTTGCCATCTGATACACTTCTGTTTTCTATTTAACAGTACTTCCATTCATCTATAACTCTTAAAGTCATCTTGCATTACAAGATTTTTACCTTAAAAAGACTTTCAGGGTTCAAGAAAATAGCTTGGACATTATTAGGACTATTACACATTCTTTAATCTATAAAAATTTGTGTCTTGAACATTTCTTAGCTGGGAATGAAACACCGTTTAGTTTCTCCTTACCAGATATTCTTTCGTGATTATTTGCATTTAGCTTTGTATTGCTACTTTTCCATTTGTTGTCAAAATGGCACCATTTAAAATGCTTTAAAAATAATGTTTACTTATTGGATTAGGAAAATGTAGCTTTAAGGAAGACATTAGCAGATGATTCTACTATTTTCTCTAGACTTTTGGGAAAATCCAAAATATATGCCAGCTCATTCTTTAAAAATTTTATTATAGTTATATTTTATAACTTATTTCTAAAATATATACTTGCTTCAGACAGTGCCTGCATAAATTGTTACACATTTAAGCATAAGAGAATTGAAAGAAGACAGACACAAACAAATAGACTCTAAGTGGCAGTTGGTGTTAATACTTTGTGGCCGGTCATGCCAGTCTTTTCCCCTCCAATTTATTTTAACACCAGTTTAGGTGAAAATTGTGAGTCAGCTTTTAGATTTAATGGCTGTGGCATTTTATCCTTATAACTGTTTTGGAAGGATTTTTTTCTAGGGATCCATTCATTCATTCAATAAATATTTACTGAGAACCTGCTGCGTGCCAGATGCTGTTCCGGGGCTTTGATGCATGAAGACACTTCATGTCCACCCCACCCTTACTGTTGTGCTTTCTCCTACCCAATCTTCCAGGCCACTCCTGACATCAGGAGTTTCCTGTATGTTGACCTGGCAGATAGCATGTGGCTTGTGAGAGAAAGAGAGCTGTCAAAAGTGACTCCAGGATCCAGTTTGGTCTTTGCAACTGGGCCTTTGTGTTGGGATAGGAAAAACTATAGATAGAGTAGATTTGGGAGCAAGATCAAGAATTGAGTTTGGACCCATTTAGTTTCAGATCTCTCCTAGACTTCCAAATGGTTGTAATCAGATGCAACAAGATGTCAACCAAAATTTTCCAAAAATTATCATAATCTTTTTGGAAAGATCATGTATTTTGCATGTATTTTAAATGTCATATATATATAGTCTAGATAACATTTTATATATGTGTCCACCTATATCTACATCTATGTATGTATTTTTATATACTACTTCTATTGTATGACAGTGTGCCTTGTGATAAATTGTGTCTTCATATATTAGCTAATGTCAAAAGTGTCTTTCTATAATTGATCCGGAACTAAATAGACATACAGTGGGTGGGGTGGGAGAGTGGCTGGGAAGACATTTTTTTTGTTTGAGACGAAGTCTCACTTTGCCTTCGATAGAGTGCGGTGACGTCATAGCTCACAGCCACCTCCAACTCTTGGGCTTAAGCAATTCTCTTGCCTCAGCCTCCTAAGTAGCTGGGCTGACAGGTGCTCGCTGCAACACCCAGCTATTTTGTTGTTGTAGGTTAGCAGGCCCTGGCTGGGTTCGAACCCACCAGTCCCGGTGTATGTGGCTGGCGCCCTAACTGGGAAGGCATTTTTTTTTAATCAGAAGAATACACAAAGTTTGTAGATGACTGACACATTGGTACAAACTTCTACTTATTCAGTAGGTTAACTGAATTCTATGAATGATTTTATGTATACATTTTTTCAGCAACTCTGCCTCAAATATGAGACATTTTAAGAAAGTTCTTTTGTTATTAAAATAACCAAACTTACCTGCAAGGAATCAGATCCAAAGTACACTACCAAGCTGTAATAGTCTTTTAAGAATGGAATTCATGAAAAAAATTCTTAACCTCTCTTAGACCTTTTCTTAGGCAGTGAGAGTGTATGTATTCAATTTTTTAAACTTTAGATTTACTATATTGTAATTTAGATATAGTTTAAATATATATATGAAGACTTTTAAGAGAAAAAGCCTCATTTAAAATGCTTATTAATTATTGTTTTAATTTTTATATAGACATCTCATGGTATTTGTTATGCTTTAACTTCAATCTCAAAATAAAGCTTTTCATTCTGAGCACTATTATAAGTAGCTTTTACATGTTTAAGATGTTAGTCACTTTTTTCACTTATTAGCTAAGTTTAACATATATCTGTAATTTTTAAATGAAAGCTATTTAAAATGTTATAGTTAAAATATGGAATAGAATTATCAAGAAATATGCTTTCTAATTTAGGGATATTTCTACAGGGGCAATAAAATGATAATTCCCAGGCTTTTAGGTGTTTTTTTCTTAGAGATGAAAGCTTGCTGTTTTCAGACTGTTCTCTTGGCCTCAAACAGTCCTCTCTGTTCTAGGATTACAGGCATGCGTAACCACACACAGCTGGTTTACAGGTTTAGTTTGAGAAGCTTCATCTCCATTATTTTGAGAAGAGAAAATGTAGATTTTTCCCTTCAGTTATGATTGTACTCCAAAATGCAAGCAAAATTTAAGCAATCTTCATATAAACACCTTTCTTCTTTTATACAGGTTTTTTTTTTAATCAACAACTTTATCAAAGTATAAAGTTTTGCCTGTTATAAGCATGCAATTTAGTGATTTTTAGTATAGTTACTGAGTTGTAATTATATAAGACAATCTCTCAAATTGTAGCCATTAGTTACTTCCCAGGGATTTTTTAAAAACTTAATTAGAGTAATTAAAAAAAAGCACTTTTATATTTTAAAGGAGTTTTAGATTTACAAAATGATTGCTGAGATTACACAGAGTTACCCAAGTATCCCATACCCCATTTCCTCTATTATTATTGTTGTATGTTGTGTGATACATTTGTTACAAATAATGAACTATTATCAAAACACTTATTAACTGGCAGTGCCTGTAGCTCAGTAGGTAGGGTGGCAGCCACATACACCGAGGCTGGCAGGTTGGAACCCGGCCAGTGCCAACTGCAACAACAAAAAAAAATAGCCAGGCGTTATGGTGGGCACCTGCAGTCCCAGCCACTGGGAGGCTGAGGCAAGAGAATTGCTTAAGCCCAGGAGTTTGAGGTTGCTGTGAGCTATGATGCCATAGCACTCTACTGAAGGTGACATAGTGAGACTCTGTCTCAAAAAAAAAAAAAAATCTAATAAGTTTATCAGCCATTATCCCTTTGAATATTGCCTCTTTCTATTGTGTCTTCCTTAAGTTCCAAATAACATATGTTAGATCTTTCATTGTCCATATCTCAACTTCTCACTTATTTTCTATTTTTACCATATTTTATTCATTTCAGTTCCTACTTTTCTTGGTATTGATGGTCACTTTGTCACCGTCAATAGAGTGCCATGGCATCATAGCACACAGCAACCTCAAACCCTCAGGCTCAAGCAATTCTCTTGTCTCAGCCTCCCCAGTACTGGAACTACAGGCGCCCCCCACAATGCCCAGTTACTTTTTTTAAGAGCCGGAATCTCACATTTGCTCAGGTTGGTCTCGAACCTGTAAGCTCAGGCAATCCACCCACTTTGGCCTCTCCGAGTGCTAGGATTACAGATGTGAGCCATCGCACCTGGCCAGTTCCTACTTTTTATCTGTAGTGTACCTTAAATCATTTCTTGAGAATGATCTTCCAACTCAGTAATCCACCTTTATCTAATTTATACAAACCATACATTGAATTTTTTTTTTTTTTTGAGACAGAGCCTCAAGCTATTGCCCTGGATAGAGTGCTGTGGCATCACAGCCCACAGCAACCTCCAACTCCTGGGCTCAAGCAAGTCTTCTGCCTCCGCCTCCCAAGTAGCTGGGACTATAGGCGCCTGCCACAATGCCCGGCCATTTTTTGGTTGCAGCCGTCACTGTTGTTTGGCGGGCTCAGGCTGGATTCGAACCTGCCAGCTCAGGTGTACGTGGCTGGCACCTTAGCCCGTTAAGCCACAGGCACCGAGCCCATACATTGAATTTTTTTTTTTTTTTTTTTTGAGACAGAGCCTCAAGCTGTCGCCCTGGGTAGAGTGCCGTGGCATCACAGCTCACAGCAACCTCCAATTCCTGGGCTCAAGCGAGTCTCCTGCCTCCGCCTCCCAAGTAGCTGAGACTAGAGGCGCCCGCCACAAGGCCCGGCCATTTTTTGGTTGCAGCCGTCATTGTTGTTTGGCGGGTCCGGGCTGGATTCGAACCCGCCAGCTCAGGTATACGTGGCTGGCGCCTTAGCCCGTTGAGCCACAGGTGCCGAGCCCATACATTGAATTTTTATCTTAAATTTGTATTTAGTTCTAATTCAAAAACTTTTCTTATCTCTGCTGGGATTTTTTTTTAACCTTATTTTCAAACTTCTTTTAGTTCGTTAATCAAGTTATTTCATTACAGTCTACACGACCACGCCACTATCTGAAGTATTTAAAGATCAACTTTTCATACACAAGTCCATAAACATTATTCATCAGATCAACAGAAGCAAAAACAAAGATTATATGATCCTTTCAATAGATGCAGAAAAAGCATTCGATAAAATCCAGCATCCTTTTCTAATTAGAACCCTGAAGAGTACAGACATACGTGGCACATTTCTGAAACTGATGGAAGCTATCTATGACAAACTCACAGCTAATATTTTACTGAATGGAGTAAAACTGGAAGCTTTTCCTCTTAGAACTGGAACCACACAAGGTTGTCGCCATTACTATTCAACATAGTGCTGGGAGTTTTAACCAATACAATCAGGCAAGACAAGGAAATAAAGGACATTCAAAATGGAAACAAAGGAGGTCAAACTCTCCCTCTTTGCTGACGATATGATCTTAGAGAACCCCAAAGACTCAACCACAAGACTTCTGGAAGTCATCAAAAAATATAGTAATGTCTCAGGATATAAAATCAATATCCACAAGTCAGTAGCCTTTGTGTACGCCCAATAACAGCCAAGATGAGAGGCTAATTAAGGACACAACTCCCTTCACCATAGCATCAAAGAAAATGAAATACCTAGGAAAATACCTAACAAAAGAGGTGAAAGACTTCTATAAGGAAAATTATGAAACCCTAGGAAAGGAAATAGCAGAAGATATTAACAAATGAAAGAACATACTGCTCATGGCTGGGAAGAATCAACATTGTTAAAATGTCTATACTTCCCAAAGCAATCTACTGATTCAATGCCACAATTAAAATATTAACATTGTACTTTCAAGATTTGGAAAAAATGATTCTGTGTTTTGTATGGATCCAGAAAAATCCCCATCCAGCTAAGGCAGTTCTTAGTAATAAAAACAAAGCCAGAGGTATCAGCATACCAGATTTTAGGCTGTACTACAAGGCCATAGTGGTCAAGACAGCATAGTACTGGCACAAAAATAGAGACATAGACATTTGGAATTGAAGAGAAAACCAGGAAATGAAACTAACATCTTACAATGACCTAATCTTCAATAAACCAAAAAAGAACATACACTGGGGGAAAGAATCCCTATTCAATAAATGGTGCTGGGAGAACAGGATATTCACATGCAAAACTGAAACTGGACCCTCACCTTTCTCCACTCACAAAAATTGATTCAAGATGGATAAAGGACTTAAATTTAAGGCATGAAATGATAAAAATCCTCAAAGAAGGTATAGGAAAAACACTGGAAGATATCGGCCTGGGGAAAGACTTCATGAAGAAGACAGCCATGGCAATTGCAACAACAAAAATAAATAGAACCTAATTAAACTGAAAAGCTTCTGTACAACTAAGGAAACAACACCCAAATCAAATAGACAACCTACACAATGGGAAAGGATATTTGCATATTTTAAATCAGACAAAAGCTTGATAACTAGGATCTATAGAGAACTCAAATTAATCCACATGGAAAAAGCCAACAATCCCATATATCAATGGGCAAGAGACATGAATAGAACCTTCTCTAAAGAAGATAGACGAATGGCTAGTAAACATGAAAAAAATGCTCATCATCCCTAATTATTAGAGAAATGCAAATCAAAACCACCCTGAGTTATCATCTAACCCCAGTGAGAAAGGCCCACATCACAAAATCTCAAAACTACAGATGCTTCTGTGGATGTGGAGAGAAGGGAACACTTTTACACTGCTGGTGGGACTGCAAACTAATACCATTTTGGAAGGAATTATGGAGAACCCGCAAAGAACTTAAGCTAGACCTCCCATTTGGTCCTGCAATCCCATTATTGGGCATCTACCCAGAAGGAAAAAATTCTTTTTACCATAAGGACACTTGCACTAGACTGTTTACTGCAGCTCAATTTACAATCGCCAAAATTTGGAAACAGCCTAAATGCCCACCAACCCAGGAATGGATTAACAAGCTGTGGTATATGTACACTATGCAATACTATTCAGCCATTTAAAAAAATGGACACTTTACATCCTTTGTATTAACCTGGATGGAAGTGGAACATATTACTCTTAGTAAAGCATCACAAGAATGGAGAAGCATGAATCCTATGTATTCAATTTTGATATGAGGACAATTAATGACCTAGTACACGGTGAGGAGTGGGGGAAGAGGGGAGCAGAGAAAGAGAGGAGGGAGGGGTGAGGGAAAAGAAGAGCAGAGAGGGAAGGAGAGAGTGGGGCAGGGTCTCGGTGTGTGACACACCTTTTGGGGACAAGGCACAATTATAAGGACTTTACCTAACAAATGCAATCAGTATAAGCTGGTTTCTTGAACCTTCAATGAATCCCCAACAATAAAAATAAATTAATAAAGATCAGCTTTTAAGTCTGTTTCCCCCCATCATTGTTCATACCTTGTTTGTACACTTTATCATTTTTGAGGAAGGCTGCTCATTTGCCTCGCAAGTTTACCTACTGGAAGTGTTTTGAGGCCTAGAAGGAATTGCATTTGCTTCTAGAAAACACCTGGAGGCACGACCAACTGAGTACTTTAAATTCCTCCCTTTCTTTGACGACCACACAGGTATCCTAAGCTGGGACTGAAAACCTACAGGCCTCTTGTTATAAATTATCAGGGAAGATACCCTATACCTTCATCTGGCACCATGGCAGGGACAAGCTCCTTGCTGCCCCCTTTGATGGAGTTGTTTGTTTCTTATTGACCTTTACATTGAGGGTATCCAGCTTTATGTGAGAACCTGCTAGATTCCTTGTCTTTGGTTTATTATGTTCCTTCTTTTGGGTAGTCACTACAGTAGAGGGTTAAGGTCTGCTATGTTTGGCCAAAACTCTTGAGTAAAAGTTGTCTTTAGCAGTTACTTGCTAGGATTCTAGTTCTTGCTTAATTTTGAACTATGGGTTCCCTACTTTTATACCTGCTTAGCAATGTTTAAGTGTTTTCTATATTTACCCAGGATCTTTGTTGCTCCTGCAGAAAAGACTTTTCAGAGCACCCAATCCACTGTACTGAAAGCTGAATTAGTCCCAAATATGCACACTGTACTCCCCTTGCTCCTGATTCTGAAAACAGAGTTGAAAAAAGACCAATGCAATCCTGTCTTAAAGGTAGAGGACAAAAAAAGAATTGAGGTGAAAACAAGAAGTAAATAAGTGATTGGAACATCACCACAGATACTCTGTATTTCTTTTCCTTTTCCTTGGGCACAAATATCTTATTGTACTCAGACTATTTACCCATTAGCACTAGAGAAAGACTGGGAAGGATAGGAAGTCATCCCTTTGTGTCATTAATAAAAGAAAAATAACTGTCCTTTCCAACAATGAAGACAGAGATGTATGACGTGGCTCAATCCATTCGTGCATATCTGGACCTGGTCATTTCCTACTGCACAAAAGAAGAAAAACATTAAGTCAAGATAAAGTGATGCAGACCAACCAAAATGTTTCTTTTTACTGATGCACTCCCTACCTCACTTCCTCCAGTATTCTCAACATTCACATCTGTCCCTAAATTCTGAGTAATTCCACTCAAGAACTAATGCTTTGTGACAGTCAGGCAACAGAGAAGTCAAGTCTTAAAGTCATATGAAAAAAAGTTGCTCCTCAGTAAAATCTCGTTTCTCACTTTTTTGACTTTTCCTGGGGTAGGTTCTCTGGAGTGATTTAAAGTTTACAGAGGCAGCCTCCTTAGCTTTGGCTAGTAGGGCTACTTGCTCCCCAGTTAAGGTAATTTTTATAGCCAAAAGTGACATTTTGCTTACTGCCAGCAATTCCAAGAGATTCTCTGAGCTCTAGAGTGGCCCATATGACGGGGTGACTTCCCTCCTCAGTTGCCTGGGCACTAACTACAAGATATGATTTGCAGGGCAAGAAATTTCTCCTACCCACATAGCATACACAAGCCTATCACTTACTGTATCCACTCCTTTGAGATAAATGTTTCCTCTATGAATTCCCTTACCAGGGTGATCACGACACAAATTTATACTCACCGTGAAATTAGTACTACTGCCAATGGAGCCAGTGATCCTGGTGCCACTTTGAGACTATAACCCCAAGCACGTCACCAAATCAGTGTCTCAAGTTGCAATTAACCGGCCACATGTGTCAGAATAACCCAGCATTTCAGATTCCTGAGACCCACCTACTGTATCAACTTTTAGAAATGGAACATGGGAATATGTGTTTTCAACAACATGCATATAAGATCTATGAGGCATGGTCTAGTTGGTTGATAACTTGATCTATGAAAATACCAAGAACTCTTACTGCAGATGTAAAAATAGACAAAATGAGAATGCTACAGAAAGGCTGGCCCTTAGTTCTTCCTGGGTGAGATGTTTACTGTTTGTAGTGAAGCACATTAGTTCAGCAAGAAAGAATGAGTGTCCAAGGGAGGTCATCGCTCTGAACTCTGTCAGAAAGTATGTCACAGCAAGACTCATTACAGTAGGCTATTATGTTCACAAAACAGCCTTGTTGAGGCAGAATGATTGAGCATAATCTTTAACCAATTGCAGAAACACTCAGGCTTTAAAGGATCTGGGTGTATGTGAGCAATTTTGACGAAACACAAAGGATTCCAAAAGTTGCTGTGAGCAAGATACCAAAAGTTCCAAAAGCATTACTAATCAGTATTAAGAAACTTAAAAGATACAGGGCCTATATAGATCATTCTGTTTAACATCTCATTTTAGTTAGGTAAGCGCACAAAGAGAAGAAAGGTTTTTAAAGATCATAGAATTTAGGATTCTTGTGGATTGTATAATCTTTGAGAGAGGACCCATCTGTTTTAATCTCAAACCTCTACACAATGCTTAGCACAAAGAAAGTGCTTGGCAAGTATTTACTGAGATAAAATAAATGGACTGATCCAGGAATTAAAGTAAAGAGTCAAGTTCGTATCTAGCTCAATGCCAGTGAATAATGAAAGAATATTAACACAGAAATAAAAGGCTATTGACCATTAGCCAGTTTTTTTTCTACATAGATAAAATTATCTCAAGTGTGGCTACCGAATCTCTTTGGAAAGCAAGCTGTAATAGTTCTTTGGTTTTGTGCTTCACCCTTCTAGTTGAACACTGTAATTTTCAGACACAAATCAAGCTTTAAAAGGTAACAACTACTATACTTAAATTTCCTGGTCTCACCTAATCTAAGAAAGTCTTCATACTCAAGTGGTAGTTCAACAAAATGAAGCCCAGGTGGAAGACCACACAGGTAGGTTGCCTGAACTTATAGGTTCCAGACCAGACTGAGCCACAGTGAGACTTTGTCTCTAAAAATAGCCGGGCATTGTGGCGGGTACCTGTAGTCCCAGCTACTTGGGAGGATGAAGCAAGAGAATCGCTTAAGCCCAGTAGTTTGAGGTTGCTGAGCTAAGATGCAATGCCACTCTACCCAGGGTGACAAAGTGAGACTGTCTCAAAAAACTAAAAATGATAATAGGACCAAGAACAGCAACTATATTAATTTTAATCTAAAAATTCAGACACACAGAACACATGAATTCTTTTATTCTTTGAGACACAGTCTTACTTTCTTGCCCTTAGTAGAGTGCTGCAGAATCATATTTTTTTGTTGTTGTTGTTGCAGTTGGGCGTGGGCTGGGTTCTAACCCGCCACCCTTAGTATATGGGGCCAGCGCCCTACTCAGAGACATAGGCGCTGCCCCGGAATCATAAATTCTTAAGTCTTTTAACTGTATGATGGGACACGAAAGCCTCAGAAAAATAAGCCTCTTTCCATAGGTCTTAATCTCAGCCTCTGCGGTAAAGACAATCCCTGGTAGTCCAATTGGTATTTGCTACACATGCACACATAAAGTAATATGGTCTGTAAATAGGCCCATTATCTTCTCAGTAAAGAACTGCATATAGGGCTCGGCACCCATAGCTCATCGGTTAGGGCGCTGGCCACATGCACCAGGGCTGGTGGGTTCGAACCTGGCCCAGGCCTGCCAAACTACAATGACAACAAAAAGGCCAGGCATTGTGGTGCGTGCCTATAGTCCCAGCTACTTGGGACAGCTATTATCTCAAAAAGAAAAAAAAAAAAAGAATTGCATGTAGCCTGAGAAGCAACACCATGACCCAAATAATCAGTACTTACATACACAGAGCTTTCGACTCTACAGTTTTCTATTTATGAGGATAGCAATTGGGGTTGGTAGCTTCTACTCACTTTAAGTTCTAGAGGGCCATGTATTATAGCAGGCTTTAATTTTAGTTTTGTCAAAAAAATCCCAGTGACTAAGGAAGTTGTTAATTTTTCATACTTCAGTTTCTTATCTCTAAGTGAGCAGTGAGCTCCTAATGCTCAACTTCAGCTACATTTAATTTTTAAGACTCTCTTCTTTGGGGGGAAAAATGTTCCACATATAATGAAAAGGGATATTATTTCAGAAAAGCTGGGGCTGAACTCAAATCCTGGTATAACCTCCTTCTGGTTGCTCTGGAAAGAAAAAGGACACTGATACATAAGTAACCAAGATGAAAAGGAGGGAAGAAATACAGCTCAAAGTGAAGAAATGACACAGACTCCCTACACATACACACTTTAAAAACTTTATTTATATAAAAAACTCATTTATTTTTAAAAGCATTAACAAGAGAGAAAGAACAAGAGAAAAGGAATGGAGCGGAAGATATGCTCCTTAGTAGTGTTCAGTGGGAAGGTGGGATTTTTGGTTCTCTGGAATTGAATGTTTAGTGTTTTTATAAATGAAAGAAAAAAGTTAAAGGTCCCTAAAAGCCCACAGCTGTTCTATTACCCACACCCCACCGAGGGAAAAAAAAAGAGCACCAGGAAAGAGCAGAAGAGGACAAGAGAAGCCAAGAGTGGAGCCAGGTCTGGATGGGGACAGTTTCCCCTGTGCAGTATGCTTTTACAGTCACATAGAGCAAAAGGCTCCTTTTTGCCAGAAAAGGTGGACAGGAGGGGGAAAAATGGGATGGGAAAAAAGGCAAATAAGGAATTTTAATGCATGGGAAAGGTGGGTTGTGCACATTTCTCCAACCCCATAGCCTCAATATATAAGGGAAGGGGAAGAGTAGGATAAAGAATTCCAGTTACATGGAACAGAGCTTTTAGATTAAGGGGAGAAGGCAAATTAAGGAAAAATATTTAAAAAAAACAAAAACAAAAACAAAAAAATCAACCCGCATAGCAGCTGATTCCTCTAGCCCAATCTGTTAATATACACTTAAGTGAGAATGGGCAGTACTGGGGGAAGGGGAGGAATTGGGGAAAGACTGCTCCCCTGTATAACCCCTTCAGAGACGATGGTAAATGCTTGGGCACCTAAGGAGTAAGAGTTGTACCACTCATTCCTCCCACCAACCTCACTTTGAGATTCATCCAAACAATATTTTTGCAAAATCCCAACCATACACTATTAAGCAAAAGCTGGCTGTGGCTAAAATCAGAGGCTACCTGAATCCCCAGTGGAGAATCTGAGGTTCTCTAGGTCCCTTATCCTCTTCTTTCTGCTATTGAGGGGCAACAGTGGGTAAGAGAGCAACAAAATATAATTTGCAAAATTATGAGAAATGAGACTGCAGAGGCAAAGAAAGGCACATGGAAGGGAGGGAGGAGATGCACCCAAGGCCAAAGGCACAAAGAAGAGGCAAAGCCGAGGGCAATCCCCACCTTATTAAGGGTAAAGGAGATGGGAGTTATATACATCAAGTTCTTTAGTTGGCCAACCAATCCAGGACGGAAACAGGGGAGGATAGGCCTGTAAGGGTAGGAAAAGGAGAAACAGGGTGTGGGGAAGCCAGCTTCGAAGCCTCCTGCCAGTTTCAGACTAACTGGTTCATGTACATTCCTACTAGGCTCTTCCTAGAGGTTCCTCTTCTCAAGATATTTTTCTGCTCCTTCTCAACCAAAAGTCTTGACATTCTCCTCTTCCCATAGCCTTTTGCAAATGGCCAGGCCAAGTCAGCAGACATATCACAGAGTGGGAGAGGAGGGTTAAGGACTGCCTCTGCAAGGGGCAGCAGCAGCCCAGGGTTGACATGAGGCTTGTGGAAGAGATGGAGTCTGTAGTCCTTGATAGTCCCTGCCTCAGAGTTGAAGAGAGCAAGGTTTCTTAATCCCAATTCTAAGAGACCTTCACGTACTTAAGAGCCCTTGCCAGGTAGAATGTGCCAATGTTGCCAGCCTTCTTTGCTTCAAAAATGGCTATTAGAAATTAGGGAAGAGCTTACATTTCCCCTTCTCCAAAAGAAAAAGTCCCTTCGCCACCAGGAAAAAAATCTTAAGAATCATCAGTTTATCAGATTGCTGGACATTGCCTATATAGCATATAACTTCCGAGTCTTTCCACAGCTTCCAGTGAAGATTCCCATTCTCCCCCTCCCTCCACACAAGGCCAAGAGTTCCAGGGAGAGCTGGCAAAAAGAGCTAATCTGCAGCAGTTTCTCAAGATATGCAAATAACTGAGTCAGGCTTCTTGGAAGAAACTGGGGTAGGTGTGGAGCAGGACAATCAAACTTGACTGGAAGAAGCTGGGAGTTGATGGAAAGAAGGCAGCCACTTAGGGCTATAAGGGCAGGTGGCAGCCTGGCAGTTGGCACAATAGTCCAGCGAAGAAAGAGAAAATCATCAGTCCATTTCACCACCAAAAAATAGAAGTACATGTATCATAAGCCCAGATGGAATGGAGACAGTGGTGCTAAATCTTCTGCTGTGAAGAAAAACAGAGAAAGAGGATGTTAATACGGTTGGGAATAAGGAGACCCAGCATACACAGCTGAACAAATCTGGAGGAAGGAAAGCAGCATGTATGGGAGAATCAGACCACCAGCTGCAGGTCCCAGACTATTAAGAGGTAATAATCACAGAAGTAGAGCTTCCCAAGCCCACAGGGCTGAGACCAGCGTCTCTGGCCTGATCAGATCAGCATGATTGGTAAAGTGCTGACACACAGGAGCCACCTTCCTCAAGGATGATCTTAAGGGTGACTAGAGGACATACCACGGGGGGATAAGACACTTGGTTCCCCTCATCATCCAAAACCAACACATCCAACTCTTCCTCCACAGATTCCTGCCCCTCGTCCTGCTGTGAACACATGCAATTTGTTAGTGTTAGTAAAGAGATAGGAACCTCACTGAGTGTGTGCCAGACCTGGGGAAAACCCCAAAATTTGTAAACTCAAACAAAACAAGATATAATAGTAAGAGAAGGGCAAAACATTTATAAACGGGGGGGGGGGGGACAGGAAGAAGGTAATATATGAAAATAGATCAATCAGTGTTAGTTACATCAGTAACATGTTTATAGATTTACTTCTTCGTCTCAAACACTGAAGAATAATGGCCCAAGACATCCCAACATGAGTCAAAACACCTACTTTTTCCTAAAAATCCCTACCAGAAAAGGATGCTATCTTTCTCTCTGTACTTCCGTTGCTACTTTACAAAACACATACACTTCAAAATAGAACTAGCCTTAGATGGACGATAATACACAAAGAGAATTTACCATCAAGGGTGTCGTTCCCTTCAAAGGCTCCATATCACCTAGATCCCCAGATCGATCCAGTGTTCTATTGTGGTCCCCTCTCTCATTCAATGTGGAATAGTTGTTATCTAGTGAAAAAATACACAGAAAAATGACATTCCCTTTGTATGTACAACAAATAAAAAAGAGATTAAGTATGAATTAGGTATGTCCGCTGGGAACTGAACTTTTCCAAATGCTCCAGAAAAGCATTAAAATCTGATGGTCCCTAACTTAAAAAGAACTTGAATCAATGTGTTCCCTATTAAAGGGAAAACATTATGTATGAAACACCCAGACCATGACATACCATAATAAAGCCAAACTGAAGAGATCTGTCTGTAGGGCATTAGAATTAAGAGAAGAGAGAGAGTCAGGTGCTGTGATAGTTAAGGACGACCTGACAAGGGAGAACAAGACTTGAGTTAAGCCTTTAAGGATAAAGAGAATTTAGAAAAGCAAATAGGAAAAACATTCTAAGTAGGTATTGAGCAAAATTTAAAGAAACATAGAATGTAAACACAGAATAAAAACAAGACCAGGTAGACTGACATGGAATGGAGAGAAGATAGAGATGGAAACTGAGGTCAGACTGTGATGGGCTGTAAGTTTAGAGACACAAACTTCAACTTGTGTAATCAGAGAGGCATAGAAAGATTTTCTAAAAACTTCTGAGCACGTGGGATCTTTCAAAGGATGGTAAATGGTGAGGGTATTAGAAAAAAGCTACAGCACTAGTAGCCCTCAGCCCATTGAAATGTTATTCTACATCCTTAGGCAGGAATCAATCACCTACCTAATGATTTTGTGTTTGATCCCATATTGCTCATCTGAATTTCTTCCCGATCAGGTTTCTTATCTATATGGAGTCAGAAAGTTATCCACATCAAAACCAACTCTTTATATACATCATAAAACTTTCTCTTTCCTTGCCTACATTCAGATTTCTATTTAATATCCACTGTGTACCAGGCACTGATCACAACTCTACTGCTATCACAAAACCCTCAGTGGACTGGGAGCAATCCCTTTCCTACAGATTGTTCACAGAGAAATCCATCTAAGCCAGCAGTTTTCAAATTATTTGATTTCAAGGCTCCTTTACAGTCTTAAAAATTATAAGGAGCCAAAGCGTTTTCATTAGCATGGGTTGTATTACTATTTACCACTGGCTGGGCGCAGTGGCTCATGCCTGTAATCCTAGCATTCAAGGAGGCTGAGGCAGGTAGATTGCTTGAGCTCATGAGGTCGAGACCAGCCTGAACAAGAGCAAAACCCTGTCTCTACTAAAAATAGAAAAACTAGGCCAGGCATTGTGGAAGACCTCTGTAGCCTCAGCTACTCAGGAGACTAAGGCAAGAGTTTGAGCCCAAGAGTTTAAAGTTGTTGTGAACTATGGTGCCATGGCCCTCTAACCAGGGAAGCAGAATGAGACACTATCTCAAAAAAAAAAAAAATTTACCACACTGAAAAATTTTAAATATCTATTTCCTTTTAAATAAATTTGTTAATAATCCTTTTTTTTTTTTTTTTTTGAGACAGAGCCTCAAGCTGTCGCCCAGGGTAGAGTACTGTGGCATCACAGCTCACAGCAACCTCCAACTCCTGGGCTCTAGAGATTCTCCTGCCTCCGCCTCCCAAGTAGCTAGGACTACAGGAACCCACCACAGCGCCTGGCTATTTTTTGGTTGCAGCTGTCATTGTTCTTTGCCGGGCCGGGGCTGGATTCGAACCCGCCAGCTCAGGTGTATGTGGCTGGCGCCTTAGCCGCTTGAGCCACAGGCGCCAAACCTAATAATACTGTTTTTAATTAAAAAAAAAAAAATACTTTTTGGCTGGGCGCAGTGGCTCATGCCTATAATCCTAGCATTCTAGGAGACCCAGGCGGGTGGACTGCCCTGAGCTCAGGAGTTCCAGACCAGCCTAAGCCAGTGCAACACCTCATCTCTACAAAACAAATGTGCTTGGTGTTGTGGCAGGTGCCTGTAGTCCCAGCTACTTGGGAGGCTGAGACAAAAGAATCGCTTGAACCCAAGAGTTGAAGGTTGCTGGGAGCTCTGATGCCTCAACACTCTACCAAGGGCCACAAAGTGAGACTGTGTCTCAATAAAAATAAATATATAAATACTTATTTTTGTATATCTCTTATATTAAGTTTGGCTTAATTGAAGAGAGCTAGACTCTTATATCTGCTTCCACATTCAACTGTTGGGATATATTACTAAAATGTTGGAAAAGGGAGGCCAGGCACAGTGGCTCACCCTTATAATCCTAGCACACTGAGAGGCTGAGGCAGGTGGATTGTGTGAGCTCACAGGTTTGAGACCAGTCTGAGCCACAGCAAGAACCTGCCTCTAAAAATAGCTGGGCATTGTGGCAGGCGCCTGTAGTCCCAGCTACTCGGGAGGCTGAGGTGAGAGAATCGCTTGAGCCCAAGAGTTGGAAGTTGATGTGAGCTATCATGCCACAGCACTCTACCGAGGGTGAAAAAGACTCTGTCTCCAAAAATAAAAATAAAAAATAAAACACCAGGCTCAGTGTCCATAGCACACTGGTTATGGTGCCAGCCACATGCACCAAACATGGTGGGTTCAAGACCGACCCGGACCAACTACACAACAATGACAACTGCAACAAGAAAATAGCCAGTTGTGGCTCAGCGCCTGTGGCTCAACGGGCTAAGGCGCCAGTCACGTACACCTGAGCTGGTGGGTTCGAATCCAGCCCAGGCCCGCCAAACAACAATGACGGCTGCAACCAAAAAATGGCCAGGCGTTGTGGCGGGCACCTGTAGTCCCAGCTACTTGGGAGGCGGAGGCAGGAAACTCGCTTGAGCCCAGGAATTGGAGGTTGCTGTGAGCTGTGCTGCCACAGCGTTCTACCCAGGGCGATAGCTTGAGGCTCTGTCTCAAAAAAAGAAAATAGCCAGTCGTTATGGCGGGCGCCTGTAGTCCCAGCTACTGGGGAGGCTGAGGCAAGAGAATTGCTTAAATCCAAGAGTTTGAGGTCGCTGTGACCTATGATGCCATGGCACTCTTCCAAGGGCGACATAATGAGACCTCTGTCTCAAAAAAATAAATAAACAAAAATAAAACGGGCGGCGCCTATGGCTCAAAGGAGTAGGGTGCTGGCCCCATATACCAGAGTTGGTGGGTTCAAGCCCAGCCCCGGCCAAAAAACGCAAAACAAAAAAATAAATAAATAAATAAAACAATTATCGGCCATGCACAGTGTCTCATAACTATAATCTAGCAATCTGGGAGGCCAAGGTGGGAGGATCTCTTTTATTTTTTTCTTTTCTTTTTTTTTTAAAGTAAATTTATTTCAGGTTAACGTGAGGGTATAAACGACCATTTTGATAGGTAGAGTCCCTCTTGTGGTTATGGCCCACAAAAACAATGTGCCAAACACCCACATCCCGTGCCCAGGGAGAATCTCTTGAGATCAGGAGTCAGAGAAAAGTCTGAATAAGAGCAAGACTCCATCTCTACAAAAAACAGAAAACTAAGCCAAATGTCATTAAGATAAGTATCACAATATATACTTTTAAAAGAAAAAATTTACAGAAAAAAATATATGATTCATCTCTTGGGGAGAAAAATGTATTTGTTTACTATAATCCAAGATAGCAGTAGTAATCTCTGAGTAATAGAAACAAGTGATTATTTTTGTGTTATTTTTCCAGTTGTCTGTATTTTCTAATTTTTCAATAATAAACATGTATTATTTAGTATTATATAAATTTTTTTATTTTTGAGAGAAAGTCTTGGTATATTGCCCAGGCTGGTCTCAAAAACAGGGCTCAGGCAATCCTTCCACCTCAGCTTCCCAAGTGGGACTATAAACTTGCACCACTGCACCTGATCCCTTCCTATATGGGCAGCATAAAAAAGGAAAAAATAGTAATTAAAAAGGCAGACACTCAAGTTCACTTTCCAGTGATTTTAATTTCACAAGCAAATATCAGGGAATCACACCCAAGCTAATACTCTGCCCTTCTTCTTCTTTTTTTTTTTTTTTTTTTTTGTGCCCCACCGCTCACAGCAATCTCAAACTTTTTTTTTTTTTTTTTTTCCAAACTCTTGGGCGCTAGCGATTCTCTTGCCTCAGCCTCCCAAGTAGCTGGGACTACAGGTGCCTGCCACAACACTTGGCTACTTTTTGGTTGTAGTTGTCATTGTTGTTTGGCAGGCCCAGGATAGATTCAAACCCACTAGCTCTAGTGTATGTGGCTGGCACCCTAGCCACTGAGCTACAGGCACCGAGCCCTAATAACCTGATTTTGATTTCTTCTTCTTCTTTTTTTTTTCTTGAAACAAACTCTTACTTTGTCACCCTCAGTTGAGTGCCTTGGCATCATAGCTCACCACAACCTCAAACTCAAACTCTTGGGCTTAAGCAATACTCTTGCCTCAGGCTCCCAAGTAGCTTGGGACTACAGGAACCTGGCACAAAGCTCTATTAGATAGCTTTTTCTTTTGGAGACAGAGTCTCACTTTGTTGCCCCTGGTAGAGTGCTATGGCATCACAGCTCACAGCAACCTCAAATTCTTGGGTTCAAGCGATTCTCCTGCTTCAGCCTCCCAAGTAGCTGGGACTACAGGTGCCCACCACAACGCCTGGCTATGTTTAGAGACGATGCCTCGCTCTTGCTCAGGTTGGTCTCCAGCCCATGAGCTCAGGCAATCCACCTGCCTCGGCCTTCCCAAAGTGCTAGGATTACAGGCATGAGCCACTGAGCCCCAGCTTTGTTTGGATTTCTAAAGTTTATACCTAAGCACTTGTGCATTACAATCCTGGAGCAGAATGTTATTGCTTCCCCTAAGAGAAGAGCTCATTCACCCATTCAGAAACAAATATGTCCTATTTGTTAGTTAGTAAGCCTACAAAAGAATAGCAAGATTGGCTAAAAGGAGAAGGGTGTGCCCTCTGAATAGTGTACCTGATTTTTGGTTCCGGTCAATGAGAGGGAGAGTGCTATCATCATATGAATGACTACTCTGGCTTCGAGAAGTATTGTTTAGATTCACCTGGAGGCAAATACAAAATGCAATAATGTCATAGAATACTATATTCACCCATATCTTACTCTTTAATGGGCATAAACCTCTAACCTATTTCAAAGAATATCCAACAGTTTACAAAAACTAAATACCCTATACAGTGAAACAAGCTAGGATATATGGCTTATTTTGTTTTCTAATTATTCAGACAGTTTTTATTATAAAACTAAACTCTGAAGCTAGCTACAGAGTTGGCTTTTTTTTTTTTTTTTTTTTTGAGACAGAGTCTCACTATGTCGCCCTTGGTAGAGTGCAGTGGCGTCACAGCTCACAGCAACCTCAAACTCTTGGGCTTAAGCGATGCTCTTGCCTTAGCCTCCCAAGTAGCTGGGACTACAGGCGCCCGCCACAACGCCCAGCTATTTTTTGGTTGCAGTTCTCTTTGTTGTTTAGCTGGCCCGGGCCGGGTTTGAACTTGCCAGTCTTGGTGTATGCAGCTGGTGCCATAACCACTGTGCTATAGGCGCCGCGCCAGTGTTGGTTTTTTTTTTTTTTTTTTTAATTTTCCTCTCTTTAAATCAGCTTCTATAGAAAGTTTCTGAACAAGGATACTATCAGAAGGAAATACTGTCTCAGAACAGTAAACTACTTCAAAGAGGTACAGGGATTTGGGGAAAAAACAAAAAGGCCAACATCTTCATCTTTCATCACCACCAACACTTAAAAACAGTATGTTAGGACATAGAGGAAGACCAGAGCTCTTTTGTAGCAAATGTACTATATAGCATCTCACTCTTCTGAAGAGGAATAAACCAAATAATTTCTACTAATTAAGAGATGGTCAAAAACAGATTTAGTGTGATGATGAAAAAGAAAAAAAACAAGAAGACAGAAGCATTACCCTAGAAGAAGAAAGAAAAAAAAAAAAAAGTAAAATTCTTGGTCTCAAGAGTTATTATACCTGAAAGTCTGATTTCTTCCACCCTTCTTTTTCCAGTGGCTTCCGCAGTTCTTTATATCCCCAGATGGTCTGCAATACAAGTGCTGCTGCTCGAACTTCTTTTTCTGAGCGGTTCCTTTTGAAGAAAGTAACACCATATGGAATTCAGGGGTTAACACCAGAAAAGAAGCTTAGAATCTATGCCCCCCCAAAATAACAGAAGAATATAAATACCAAAATGGGTGAAATTAAGTTTTCATTAAATCCTGTATTCTATCTCAAACAGTGATATAAAAAAATGTTTAAGAGTCTATTGTCAATTTTGGATCAACATTAAGACATAAAATAGAGCAATACTATTCAAACTTTACACATAAATAAGGGGGAAAAAACCTTAGAAAGCAGAAAAGGAAAGCTGCTTGCTGGCAACTCCCCTCTCATACTCAAATTCTTCCAGCTGTAATTTTAAGTGTTAAGCTCACCCTGATTTGTTGATTAACACCAGCTTCTCAATACCCTGTGTCTCTCGAAGCTTTTTGGCAGCCTCCAGGTTCTCAGCAATAACCTCATTGATGGTATTCAAAATAGAGACCACAGTGTCCTCAGAGAAATTCCAGGAGGAGTTCTGCTGCCCTCCTGGCAGATTCTTTACCAAGTTAGGAATAGCATGTTTACCTATAGAAGTAGACAGAAGGAACATATTCAGGGAGAATGGAGCCAGGTCATGAGGAGTCTTGAACTGTATGCAAATGCACTGATCATACCAAGGATAGGCACTATCCATGAGTCAACTTCATTTTCCTACGGGATTATCATCATGGATTTATTATCCTTCCTATTCCTTTATCTCCTCTCTCCTTAAATCACATTGAAACAAGGTGAATACTGCCTAACATTCATACTATATAGTCCCTTCAGATACTCTAATGAAAACAATATATTGCATGTTATAATAATTTAACAGAGGCTCAGCGCCTGTAGCTCAAACGGCTAAGGCGCCAGCCATATACACCAGAGCTGGTGGGTTTGAATCCAGCCCGGGCCTGCCAAACAGCAATGACAACTACAATCAAAAAATGGCTGGGCGTTGTGGCAGGCACCTGTAGTCCCAGCTACTTGGGAGGCTGAGGCAAGAGAATCAATCACTTAAGCCCAGGAGTCAGAGGTTGCTGTGAGCTGTGGTGCCACAGCACTCTACCCAGGGCGACAACTTGAGGCTCTGTCTCAAAAAATAATAATAATAATAATAATAATAATGATAATAAAATTTAACAGAATAGTCATTTTGTTTGTTTTTTTTTTTTTTTTGTAGAGACAAAGTCTTACTTTATCACCCTCGGTAGCTGGGACTACAGGCACCCGCCACAACGCCTGGCTATTTTTCTGTTTTGCAATTCAGCCGAGGCCGGGTTTGAACACACCACCTTCGGTATATGGGGCCGGCCCTACTCGATGAGCCACAGGCACCACCCAGAATAGTCATTTTGAACTTAAAAAGTAAATAATTTGGGCTCAGCGCCTATGGCTCAACGGGCTAAGGCGCCAGCCATGTACACCAGAGCTGGCGGGTTCAAATCCAGCCTGGGCCCGCCAAACAACAACGACGGCTGCAACCAAAAAATGGCCGAGTGTTGTGGCGGATGCCTATAGTCCCAGCTACTTGGGAGGTGGAGGCAAAAGACTCGCTTGAGCCCAGGAATTGGAGGTTGCTATGAGCTGTGATGCCACAACACTCTATCCAGGGTGACAGCTTGAGGCTGTGTCTCAATAAATAAATAAATAAATAAATAAATAAATAAATAAATAAATAAATAAATAATTTGGGCTCTGCCACTAACTAGTTGTATTAACTAGAGCCAAACTAATTACTGTCTATGAACCTTAGTTTACCTGTCCTATAAAAGAAAGACTCTGAAATGTGGGAATTAAATGAAAACAGAGAAGTGCTTAGCACTACCTAGTAACCAAGTGCTCTTTTTTTTTTTTTGAGACAGAGTCTCACTCTGTCGCCCTGGGTAGAGTACGTGGTGTCACAGCTCACAGTAACCTCAAACTCTTGGGCATAAACGATTCTCTTGCCTCAGCCTCCAAAGTAGCTGGGACTACAGGTGCCCGCCACAACACCCGGCTATTTTTTGTTGCAGTTTGGCTGGGGCCAGGTTCTAACCCACCACCCTCGGTATATGGGGCCTGCACCCTACTCACTGGACCACAGGTGCTGCCTTTTTTTTTTTTTTTTTGAGACAGAGTCTCACTCTGTCACCCTTGGTAGAATGTCATGGCATCGTAGCTCACATCAACCTCAAATTCTTGGGTTCAAGCAATTCTCTTGCCTTAGCCTCCCAAGTAGCTGGGACTAGAGGCACCCACCACAGCGCCCAGCTATTTTTTTAGAGACGGAGTCTTGCTCTTGCTCAGGCTGGCTAAGTGCTCATTAAATAAATAATAACTATAATTATTCTACTTTTGAAGAGTCAACACTTCTTGCTGATGACGATTAAACCAGAATCTATTAACCCACAGTTCCTAAGCCCCAGGAACTAGGCCACACAACGGGAGGTGAGCAGTGAGAATAAGCTTCATTTGTATTTACAGCTGCTCCCCACCAGGAACATCACCACCTGAACTCTGCCTCCTGTCAGATCAGCTGTACCATTAGATTCTTACAGGTATGTGAACCCTACAGTAAACTGAGAGGGACCAAGGTTGTAGGCTCCTTATGAGAATCTAATGCCTAATGATGTGAGGTGGAGATATAATGCAATTGAATCATCCTGAATCCATCCCACAACCATACATGGAAAAATTACCCTCCATGAAACCAGTCCTTGGTACCAAAAAGGTTGGGAGGTTGGGGACCACAGAATTAAATTATAACCCTCACCAACCCTTGGATTCATAAACTATGGAGGGGTAGGATCCTTCCCTCAAGTCACCTCAATATATGCACTAACTAATTAAGCACCAGCTACATTAAAGGCACTGTACTAGATGCTGAGGCAACAGTATTCAACTCCTTACCAATTAATTCTTTGTTGCGAGCATCCACAGCCAGATTTCTTAGTGCTCCAGATGCAGCTTTGACTACACGCTCATGTTCACTGGTCAGGAGGTCAGCTATGGCAGAAAGAGCCTTCTCTTGACGCAGAGCAGAGCGAATGTATCGACCATACTAGAAATAGCACATGTAAGAGGTAGAACAAGATTAAGAATGGCAGCAAACTAGTTATCTTAGTTCTCCCATCTCCATTTTCTAAAAGGTACTTACCGTCCAGCGCCCAGCACACAAGTTCTGAATTGCTCCAGCTGAGGCTTCTAGGATGGCAGGAGTCTTGCTCTCCTTAAGGAGAGAAATGTATATCCGAATCACCTCTGGCTGAAATAAGAGCTCATAGCCTGCACAAAAAAGGAAAAGAAGGTAGGGAATGCTAATCAATACCCACCAAACTCTGGCTTGTTGGAATTCAGCTTTCACACTCTGCATTGTCGGATTTATGCACCTACACCATTAGGCTCATAAATTCTCCCATCCCACTCAACAGCAAATCCAGAGACCTGATTCCACATCATAAGAAAAATTCATCCACAGTAAGAACAGAACAGATTATCATCATCATATTCAACTCCTCTCTTTCCTTCCTCCTTGCCTTTTCTCTCCCACAGCTTACTTTGGCCTTGGTTCTACCCAAAGCACTAAGGAGATTCATTTGGCTCTTCACGGCTCTCAGGGTTAAAGATTCCTCATCTCAAATCAATTTCTAACTTAACTCGGTCGTTCTTCCCACTTCATAATGAAAAAGTACATAATACAGAAGGACCCACTGTAGATTTAACAATATTTAAACTATTCACATCTATGGAGAACTGTGAACTTTAGACTTTACTAGATTGATGATTATAAAAATCCAAACTGTGATAAAGAGGCTTCTCATAATAGTGAGGTTTAAGTCTCAAGAACTGTAGTGTCCACCTAAGATTCCTAAGTTTCTGCTCTAGACGATCTCGATGACTTTATCCTATCCTCAAATAACCTGAATAACTGTTTTAATAAGCAGTTCTTTCCAAGTTACTGCTATAATACTATGGAGTTTTCTAATCCTTTCACCATTACTTCAAACCCGTAAGTTGGAGAAGAGAGAACAGTAAACACATTGCAAACTTACCTCGAGCAGGACTAGTTCTTCTAGGGAAATCCACTGTATCATTTGCTGGATCCTCTAAGGGTTTTTTCCCTATAGAAATGAACAAAAGTGAGGAAAAATAGTAAAAAGTTTAAGAAAGTAAAGATTCTACTTGGCACAGCTTTCATTCTTCAGTCAGAATCTTTTAATCAGAGATGCAAAGGCAGGGAAGGGGGGATTTGTCCAGCAAATGCTATCCAGAAACAAGGACAGAAAACAGGCAGCAGATAGGTGAGACAAGGGTACCCAGAGTTGTTTCTACTGTTCTGAGTTCTGATAACAGGGACTTCTGCTCAGAAATAGCATGCCATGAGCCATTAGCTCGAAAGAGCTAAACTTTTTTCAATGTTTTCCTCAATAACATTTTCCTATATGCATTCACAGGGAAGAGTTAGACAAGAAAATACTAGGGAAGCTAAAACAAAAACATGCAAATTAGAAGTAGATAAGCACCTTAAAAGACTCCACTCACCTCTGGAGAACCACTCATCTTCCAGTGCATCACCCAAGGTGGAAAGCAGAGGAGAGAAACAAAGGAAGAAAAACGCAGAAGAAAGATGTCAACAGGATTATGGGCAAATAAGAAGGAAAGCACAGAGCGAAAAAGAAAAACAGGAAACACAAAGGATGTACGGGGAAAAGGCCCTAGATTAGTCAGGTTCTTGTCCTTCACTGCCCCAGTCACTGATACTGAAACCATGACCACCACCACATTGAATGAAGCACACAACACAGGAGAACCAGCAGCAGAGTAAAAAGATATTTTTGACCAGGCAGACAGCTATACTGCTTGACAAGTTTTTTGTACCTAAAGCTAATATTGTTTCCTTCCTACCATGCATGGTGGCTCATGTCCATAATCCCAGCACTTTAGGAGGCCAAGGCAGGAGGATCACTTGAGACTAGGAATTCAAAACCAGCCTGGGAGCCGGGGATGGTGGCTCACACCTGTAATCCTATCATTCTGGGAGGCCGAGGCAGGTAGATTGCCTGAGCTCAAGAGTTTGAGACCAGCCTGAGCAAGAGCAAGACCTCATCTCTAAAAATAGCTGGGCGTTGTGGCAGGCACCTGTAGTCCCAGCTACTATGGGGCTGAGGCAGGAGGATTGCTTAAGCCTTTGGAGACTGAGACTGAGGTTACTGTGAGCTATGTCTCTATCTCAAAAATAAAACAAAATAAAATAAGATAAAATAAAATAAAAGATAAATCAGTTAAAACAAAATAGGCAGTGCCGTAGCTCAGTGGTTACAGCACTGGCCACATACACCCAGGCTGGCAGGTTCAAGTCCAGCCTGGGGCAGCCAAACAACAACGACGACTGCAATAAAAAAAATAGCCAGGCGTTGTGGCAGGCGCCTGTAGTCCCAGCTGCTCAGGAGGCTGAGGCAAAAGAATCGCTTAAGCCCGAGAGTTTGAGGTTGCTGTGAGCTGTGATGCCACAGCACTCTACCGAGGGTTACATAGTGAGACTCTGTCTCAAAAAAACAAAAAACAAAAAAACAAAACAAAACAAAACAAAATCAGTCTGGGCAACATAGCGAGATCCTATAAAAACTAATAACCTTAGCTTGCATGGTGGTGTGTGTCTAGCTACTCAGGAAGGTGAGGCAAAAAGGTTGCTTAAACCCAGGAGTTCAAGGTTATAATGAGATATGATTGTGCCACTGCACACTAGCCTGGGCAACAGAGCAATACTGCCTCAAAAAACAATGAAAATGAAAATGAAAAAATTGCTTACCTTTGCCCTTCTTGGCCCCAAAGCAACTGGCAGCATGTGGCCCAGTATTGTTGGCAACATTGGGAGGTGCCTCTTGGTAACGTTCTGCCTGTGGGATCTCCCGGTGAACTTGATAGGAAAGGTTCCGAAGGAGGCAAACACAGTTCTCCACAAGCTTAGGGACAAAAGACAAAAGGCCCAATGAGAGAAAAGAATGCCTTATTGTCATTTCCCAGTAAGTATGCATTTCCATGGTTCACAGTTTATAAATGTTGATCCTCACATGCACAGTCCAATTCAGAATCTCTGAGGGTACCTCTAAAGCACTCTAACCTTCTCAAAATCCTTGTAGCCTCAGGCTAATGCAAAGTCCAACTCTGGACTTACTGTCTTCTGCCACTATTTGGTGTGTGACCTAAAACTTGAGTCACTATTTTTATTACTTAGAAAGTGTATGATCTTAGGATACAGCTAAGCAGCTTTAAAATAATACAGGTGAAGGAAAATCACAAGAAAATATTTTAAGTTGAATTCCTACTTTAGAAGACTAGGGGCTGGTATAAGTATTTAATATTATTTGAAAGTATGAGATGATAGGTTGGCTTTACAGACACCACATAGTTATAGTAAATGGAATTCACTCAGCCATTAACTTACCTTGCTATCTGAATCCTTCTGCCCAATCTCAGCCTGAACAATGAAAATGAGGGCATCAACTAAACCATCACATTCCCGAAGTTTCCGGCGAGCTTCACTCCTCTCTGAGCTTACATTCCTGAAGGGAAATGAGAAGCTTTAAGATGACTCAAATCCAGAAATCCTCCCTAATATCCCTCAACATCTATGAGGCTGGGCTCCCATAGCTCAGTGGTTAGGGCACCAGCCTCATGTTCCGGGGCTAGTGGGTTTGAACCCAGCTGGGGCCTGCTAAACAAACAAACAAAAATAGCTAGGTGATGTGGCGGGCACCTGTAATCCCACATACTGGGGAGGCTGAGGCAAAAGAATCGCTTGAGCCCAAAAGTTGGAGGTTGCTATGAGCTATGATGCCATGGCACTCTACCACGGGCAACAAAGTAAGATTCTGTCTCAATAAAAAAAAAAGAAAAAAACAACTATGAGCTTCCTCAATACCTTTTCTATTCACCATAACTAATAGTGAATACCTATTATATAAAAACAAGGCACTACAGTTGAGAAAAAGCTGATTGGGTGGTGCCTGTGGCTCAGTGAGTAGGGCACCGGCCCCATATGCTGAAGGTGGCGGGTTCAAACCCGGCCTCGGCCGAACTGCAAAATAGAAAACTAGCTGAGCCTTGTGGCAGAAAAAAATCAGGATAACTTTCATGAAATAAAGGTACTTGAGTTTAGCTTCAAAAAGATAAAAATGCTACGCCTGTAGTCCCAGCTATGCAGGAGGCTGAGGAAAGAGAATCTCCTAAGCCCAGGAGTTGGAGGCTGCTATGAGCTGTGAGACGCCACGGCACTCTACCGAGGGCGATAAGGTGATAAATGGAGAATCTGTCTGTACAAAAAAAAAAAAAGGGGGGGAGAGAGACAAAAAGCTGATTAATAGTCCCTGACTTTTGAACTTTCATAACCCAATGGAGTAGGGATTAACAAGGCATACCAATGACAGTGAATTCAAGATAGAGTGGATTATTTCTTGTATAGAAATACGGTTGTTTTTTTTTTTATTTTTTTCTTCTTTGAGACAGAGTCTCACTGTGTCACCCTCGGTAGAGTGCCGTGACGTCACAGCTCACAGCAACCTCAAACTCTTAGGCTCAAGCAATTCTCTTGCCTTAGCCTCCTGAGTAGCTGGGACTACAGGCGCCCATCAAAACGCCCAGCTATTTTTTGTTGCATTGTCGTTTAGCTGGCCCGAGCTGGGTTCAAACCCACTATGTTCGGTGTATATGGCTGGCACTGTAACCGGTGTGCCACAGACGCCAAGCCATGAATATAAATATAGAATGAGGCAGAGTACATAGGGGTATATTCCAAAGAGAGAAAGACTATATTCCAACAATTATAGGATATAGGAAGAAAAAAATCAGGATAACTTTCATGAAATAAAGGTACTTGAGTTTAGCTTCAAAAAGATAAAAACGCTACCCGGAAGGCTGAGGCAAGAGAATCACTTAAGCCCAGGAGTTAGAGGTTGCTGTGAGCTGTGTGACACCAGTGCACTCTACCAAGGGCCATAAAGTGAGACTCTGTCTCTACACACACACACACACAAAAGATAAAAATGGACTGGGCTTAGTGGCTCACGCCTATAACCTGGGGAGGCCGAGGCAGGTGGATTGCCTGAACTCACAGGTTTGAGACCAGCCTGAGCCAGAGCCAGACCTTGTCCCTAAAAATAGCCAGATGTTGTGGCAGGCGCCTGTAGTCCCAGCTACTCAAGAGAATCGCTTAAACCCAGGAATTTGAGGTTGCTGTGAGCTATGATGCCATAGTACTCTACCGAGGGTGACCAAGTGAGACTGTCTCAAAAAATTAATAATAATAATAATAATAATGATACAAAAGAAAACAAGGCTCGCAAGAAGCTCCTGGCTAACCAGGCTGACGCCAGCAGATCAATGAGCAAGGAAGCATATAAAGATCAGACCTTCCTCACCCACACTCTACCTTCCTAGTACTTTGTACTCCTTTTGTTGTGTTTATCACTGTTTGACTTGAAATCCAGAAAACTGAGGGCAGGGACACAGATACACACAAGCCTAGGACTAGACCAGTACCTTACAAATGGTAGGTATTTACCAAAGCAGGTGAGCAACATTAAGGAAGCATAAAAGTGAGGAGGCTGTGTGGGAAACATCTAGCAAGCTGATATGGGTACATGTGGAACATACAAAGGAGTGATGACAAAAGCAGGAAGACATGTTGGAGCCATGGTATATAATATAGACAGTAGTGGAGGCTGGATAACAGGCTAACAAATTTTAACTATTTTTAAAGAAATTTAAGTCAGTACTCAAAAATTCAATCATTGTATTCTCAATGTCCCTGGTAGTACCTGAGGCAGCCAGCTGTGTTGGTAAGCACTGACTCCCACTCAATATGACGTGGCTTACAGTCTTCATTAGGCTCCCGCTCCCAACCAGAATGTGGAATTATCACTTCATCTGTCAAGGCATGCAATGCATGGTCCACAATTTCCATCTTGATTGAGTCATGGGATGAGAGATTCCACAGAGTTCCTGGCAGAGACAACTCGTCAGATAGCTCTAAAGCATCCAAGACAGTATGCTTGAAGAATGGTAAAGAGAATCTCCTACTGCATCCTTTCTTAGTCTTCCCCATGAACAAATATCTTGTAGTGATAGTCAATCTTTTGTTTGTGACCCACACTAAGAAACCTATTTCAGGGCAGCGCCTGTGGCTCAGTGAGTAGGGCGCTGGTCCCATATACCAAAGGTAGCGGGTTCAAACCCAGCCCCAGCCAAACTGCAACAAAAAAAAAAAGCTGGGCATTGTGGTTGGCACCTGTAGTCCCAGCTACTTGGGAGGCTGAGGCAAGAGAATCACCTAAGCCCAGGAGCTGGAGGTTGCTGTGAGCTGTGACGCCACAGCACTCTACCGAGGGCAACAAAGACTCTTATCTCTAAAAAAAAGAAAAAAT
>CAUYRH010023243.1:0-30653 GCA_963574655.1 Perodicticus potto
AAAAAAAAAAAAGAATAAAATTTGCCTTAAATATTTCTTTTTCTTTTTTTTTTTTAAGAGACAGAGTCTCACTTTGTCGCCCTCGGTAGAGTGCCGTACTGTCACAGCTCACAGCAACCTCCGGCTCTTGGGCTTAGGCGACTCTCTTGCTTCAGCCTCCCAAGAAGGTGGGACTACAGGCGCCCGCCACAACACCCAGCTATTTTTTGTTGTTGTTGTTACAGTTTGGCTGGGGCCAGATTTGAACTTGCCACCCTCGGCATATGGGGCCGGCGCCCTACTGACTGAGCCACAGGCACTGCCCTTACATATTTCTTTGAGTAAGAGAAAACCACACTTCTACTCAATGAACAGAAACATGTTTTACAGTAGCCTTTTCCATTTTATAGCTATTATGTCATGAATTAACAGAAATAGTTTCCAGCACCTTTATATGCCTTGTCACTGGTTCTAGCTTCTTGTATGTGGTACACAGTAAGCCTATTATGCCATGAATTCATAGGGAATAGGTTCCAGCAGCTCAGACTCCTTTCCATTGGTTCTCACAAAGTATGCTTGTCTGGGTGGAACAGGCTGACACTTTAAATCAACGCTAAACTTTTGAACTCCGTTTTCTGATCATTTTCCTTCACATGTTTAAGGCTATCTTGAGTTTCAGGAAGCTATCTTGGCTCTTAGGGTACTTAATATGCTCAATAAGAACTTTAATTCTCTTGGCAAGAATCTTGACTTTGTTTAACAATGCCAATAGTATGATGGGTAACATTTTGGACTCTTCCAATTTGGTCATGGTAACATTCGTGTGACATGCCTTCTTGGGGTTTTTTTTTGCTTTTTCTAAATCAGAGTCTCTCTTTGTTGCCTTTTATGGACTGCTGTGGGGTCATAGCTCACAGCGACCTCAAACGCTTGGGCTCAAGTAATGTTCTTGCCTCAGCCTTCCAAGTAGCTAGGACTACAGCCGCTAGCCACAAGGCCCAGCTATTTCTAGAGATGGGGTATTGCTCTTGCTCAGGCTGGTTTTGAAATAAGCTCAAGTGATCCACCCACTTTGGCCTCCCAGAGTAGTAGGATTACATGTGTAAGCCACCATGCCAGGCCTTGGCATACCTTTTTGAATAGTACCCATTTTTTTTTTTTTTTACGAGACATAATCTCATTTTGTTGCCCTCGGTAGAGTGCCGTGGTGTCACAGCTCACAGCAACCTCCGGCTCTTAGGCTTAGGTGATTCTCTTGCCTCAGCCTCCCGAGTAGCTAGGACTACAGACGCCCGCCACAATGCCCGGCTATTTTTTTGTTGCAATTTGGCTGGGGCTGGGTTTGAACCCGCCATCCTGGGCACAAGGGGCCAGCATCCTACTCACTGAGCCGCAGGCGCCGCCCAATAGTAACCATTTTTTGATGTCCACAATATCACATTTCCTGTAGAAAACACATTCATACGTATGTGGCTAAAGGAAGAACTCCATGTTTTCCAAAAGCCTAGAGAAAAGAATGGGGCCTCTCTTCTTTCCCTTTGTGTTCATCATTTTGGTGAATTACTGGAAGACAGCATCTTCAAGAATAATCATAATGAGTCTAAGCTTCACATTCTACTAGTAGATCCTGTAGCATAGCCTGAGGGAAAGTAATCACACTGTGACAAATAGTGATAGTTGCCTACCCAGTGGCCATTAGGCACAGCTTTCATGCTAACGGAACCCAGACTGTAGAGTAGCAGTGTTTCCAGTCTTAGGAGATGAATCATAATTGTTCTAACCCAACTAGGACAATCCTATTGTCACGTATTTGCTTTCTCAACTTAAGGTGATCATGTGACATAATCTGATGAACAAAATAAGAAAATTTATGCTGATAAAAGGAAATCTTGTGTTCCTGTGCTCCCCATATCTTTTTCCCTCTTGTTGAGGATGCTCCCATACATAGATGTAATGATTATAACTAGCAGCAGCAACAGGAAAAGGCCAAGAGATACTGACCCAGCGCCCTGTCATGGTGGAGCTCTTACAAGACTTCTAGAGCAGCTAACTGCCCCAACCTCTTATTAAAGCCACCATTAGGGCTCAGCTTCTGTGACTTCGGTGGTTATGGCACTGGCCACATACACCGAGGCTAAAGGGTTCGAACCTAGCCCAGTGAGCTAAACAACGACAACTATAATAGAAAAAATAGCCAGGCTTTGTGGGAGGCACCTGTAGTCTCAGCTACTTGGGAGGCTGAAGCAAGAGAATTGCTTAAGCCCAAGAAGTTGAGGTTGCTTTGAGCTGTGACACCACAGCACTCTATCGAGGGTGACATAGTGGACTCTGACTCTATCTCATAAAAATGAGTAAGTAGGTGGCGCGTGTAGCTCAATGGGTAGGGCATTGGCCACATACAGAGAGGCTGCAAGGCTGAATCCACCCCAGGCCAGCTAAAACAAGAATGCCAACTGCAACAAAAAAATAGCCAGATGTTGTGGTGGGCGCCTGTAGTCACAACTACTTGGGAGGCTAAGGCAAGACAATTGCTTAAGCCCAAGAATTTGAGGTTGCTATGAGCTGAGATGCCATAGCACTCTCCCCAGGGCAATAGCTTGAGACTGTCTCAAAAAATAAATAAATAAATAAAACAAAATAAAGCCATCATCAGTCAGATTTTCTGCAACCAAATTCAATCTCACTGATACATTGATGTATTATCCTCCCAGACCCATGCGGCCATGTTTCCTAGTTTCTACAACTAAAAAGTATGTGCTGACTTTTGATCCAACCCATTTTAAAGATTAAGAAACTACTCAAAATCCAATGATGCTTTTCAAATTTATGTTCCCTAGCAAAAACTCTGATTAACTCTTCTAGGACATATACTCATAGCTGTTTCTAAAAAACATTTGAGATTACCACCCACTTAGGAATACTTTTTGCACTTTAAACGTTTTTTGTTTTTTTTTTTTTTGAGACAGAGTCTCAAGCTGTCTCATTGCTTCACCCCAAGAGTTTGAGGTTGCTGTGAGCTGTGACGCCATAGCACACTACTGACCCAGGGTGACATAGTTAAGACTTCGTGTCATCAAAAAAAAGGAAAACAAAAGAGGCTCAGCACCATAGCATAATGGTTATGGCACCATAAGCTTTGGGCACTATACCCTGTGTTGTGTGCTATGACGTCAATGCTAACAGCAACCTCAAACTCTTGGGCTTAAGCGATTCTCTTGCCTCAGCCTCCCAAGTAGCTGGGACTATAGGCGCCCACCACAATGCCCAGCTATTTCTTTTGTTGCAGTCATCATTGTTGTTTTATCAGGCCCAGGCTAGGTTCGAACCCGCCAGTCCTGGTGTATGTGGCCAGTGCGATACTCACTGAGCTACAGGTGCCACCCCCATAATGCTAGGATTATAGGTATAAGCTGCCACCATGCCCAGACATTTTTTTTTTTTAAAAAAGACAGGATCTTTCTCTCTCACTCAGGTTGGAATGCAATGTCAACATCATAATTCACTATAACCTTAAACTCCTGGCTCCAGCAATCCTCCCACCTCAGCCTCCCAACTAACCAGGATGATATTATGTGCCGCAACACCTAGCTAATTTTTTAAATTTTTCATAAAGATGAGGTCTCACGATGTTGCCCAGGCTTGTCTCAAACTCTTGCTTTGGCCTTTCCAACCACTAGGAAAACATGGGTGAGCCACTCTTCTTGGCCCCAGGCATCCATTCTTGATCCCATACCTGGGAGTAGTTGCACACATGATAAAAACATGGCCACAGCTCCCAAGTACAGGATGGAGACAAAGGCTGGAAATAAACAAACAGAACTAGATGTCTAGGTAACATTATTTTGCAAAAGCTTACCTTCTACCATTATCAATAATAAAAGAATACCCTCTAAATTATTGTTATGAATATTAAAACATAGGATTATAAGGAGTCTAATGATCATAAAGTTATGAGATTATATTTTCATCCCACTGCTATCTTTCTTTGTAATAGAGAGTACCTGGCTTTAGCATCTTCTCTCCCACCTCCCTTCTTTTCAAGAATCTTTTTCATAATCAACATTTTCTTTTCTGGAAGGTCTTTTAATGTTAATTTGCTGAACAATAGTTAAGTCTACTCACCACACCATTTTCTCACTGCAAAGGCAGAAGTGACCTCTCAAGGCAGCCAAGGCAGCATGGGTAGAATATAGATGGAAACCAATGGGAATGCCACAGGGACCACAGAATAAAAGGTTGTAAGTGCTAAGGATGGGGAAAAACAGAATATGGGTAAGAAAGAAAATCAGAGAATGAAAAATAACTGGTCTCTAGAAGCATTCCAGTCACCTAAGACATAAGTAAAAATTATGCTGTAAGAGGAATAAGACTAGAAAAATGTTACATTTAACAAAGGTTAACTCAGATTGTAATTAAATCACATCCTAGATTAGATAATAGATACCCTATTAGATTCTGGCCACAAAAACAAGCATGAATGACAACTGTTACTTCAATAGAGAAAGGTAATTTACCCCTGAAAAACAGAAAAAGATCTAACTTATCTAATATTTAAACATTTAAAATTACAAATCACCATGTAAATTGGCTACCATTACCTCAATTAACAGTTCATGAAAAAATAACGAAGATAATAGGTGCTATTAAACCATTTATTAATATAATTAAAATCAAGATTTTTCTTTTGCACATAAAAAATAATTTGAAGAAAAAAATTGAAAAAAAAGTATTAAGAAAAACACTCACAGTACTGCTCAAAATTTAAACAAAACAAAACAACAAAATTGGCTCGGTGCCCATAACTCAATGAGTAGGGCAACGGCCATATGCATCAAGGCTGGCGGGTTCGAATCCAACCTGGGCCTACTAAACAATGAATAACTGCAGCCAAAAAATAGGGCATGTGGTGGGTGCCTGTAGTCCCAGTTACTCAGGAAGCTGAGGCAAGAGAATTGCTTCACCCCAAGAGTTTGAGGTTGCTGTGAGCTGTGACGCCATAGCACACTACTGACCCAGGGTAACATAGTAAGACTTCGTGTCATCAAAAAAAAGGAAAACAAAAGAGGCTCAGCACCATAGTATAATGGTTATGGCACCAGCCACACATACATATACCAAGGCTAGCAGGTTTAAGTTTGGCCTGGGCCAGCTAACCAACAATGACAACTATAACCAAAAAATACCCAGGCATTGTGGTGGGCACTTATAGTCCCAGCTACTTGGGAGGCTGAGGCAGAAGAATTTCTCTCTCTCTTTTTTTTTTTTTTTTGAGACAGAGCCTCAAGCTATCACCCTTGGTACCACAGCTCACAGCAACCTCAAACTCCTGGGCTTAAGCGATTCTCTTGCCTCAGCCTCCCAAATAGCTGGGACTACAGACACCCACCACAACGCCTGGCTATTTTTTAGTTGTAGTTGTCATTGTTGTTTGGCAGGTCCAGGCTGCATTCGAACTCGCCACCTCTGGTGTATGTGGCTTGCACTTTAGTCACTTGAGCTACAGGCACCCCCAGGCAGGAGAATCTCTTAAGCCCAAGAGTGTGACATTGCTGTGATCTGTGACACCACGGCACTCTACCCAAGGGGACATAGTGAGACTCTGTCTCAAAAAAAAAAGGAAAAAATTAACTGGCTTGGCACCCGTAGCTCAGTGGTTAGGGCGCCACAGTTTTGAAACTGACCCCAACTTGCTAAACAACAATTGCAACAACAAAATAGCCAGGGTGTTGTGGCTGGAGCCTCTAGTCCCAGTTACTTGGGAGGCTGAGGCAAGAGAATCGCTTAAGCTCGAGAGTTTGAGGTTGCTGTGAGCTATGACGCCATAGCACTCTACCAAGGGAACACAGTGAGACTCTTGTCTCAACAAAAAAAGAAAAGAAAAGAAAAGAAAAAATTAACTATTTCATCATGCATGTACTGAAAGCAATCTTAAGTAAGGGAAAACCCTCTTTATTTTTTTGAGACATAATCTCTCTGTCACCCTTGGTAGAGTGCTATCATAGCTCACAGCAATCTCAAATGCTTGGGCACAAATGATTCTCTTCCCTCAGCCTCCCAAGTAGCTGGGACTACAGGCACCTAAAACAACACTGATATATATTTTTTGTCATTATTGTTTAGAAGGCCCGGGCTGGTTTTGAACCTGCCAGCCCTGGTGTATGGCTGGTGCCCTAATCACTGACTACAGATACAGAGCCTGACTCTTCCTTTAACAAAAAATTTCTCTGTAGCATGTGATGGTGTTTAATAGCATTTAACCCACAGTAGAGTTTCTTTCAAAATTGGAATCAACCCTTTCCAACCCTGCCACCGCTTTATCAACTGGTGTAATAATCTAAATCAGTATTTCTCAATCTTGCTAATGCCATAAGCCTTTAATACAGGCTGAGAACTGCTGATCCAAATCCTTTGTTGTCGTTGCAACAATGTTCACAGCATCTTCAGCAGGAGTAGATTCCATCTCAAGAAACTACTTGAGCTAGGCACAGTGGGTCATGCCTGTACTCCAACCACTCTAGAAGCCAAGGAGGGTAGACTGCCTGAGCACACAGGTTCGAGACCAGACTGAGCCAGAGCAAGACCCTGTCTCTAAAAAATAGCCAGGCATTGTGGGGGAAGCCTGTAGTCCCAGCTTCTTGGGAGGCTAAGGCAAGAGAATCACTTGAGCCCAAGAGTTTGAGGTTACCGTGAGCTCTGACACTACAGCACTCTATCAAAGATGACAAAGTGAAACTCTGTCTCAAAAAAAAGAAAAAATAAATTAAAAAGAGGGCAGTGCCTGTGGCTCATTGAGTAGGGCACTGGCCCCACATACTGAGGGCAGCGGGTTCGAACCCAGCCCCAGCCGGACTGCAACAAAAAAATAGCTGGGCGTTGTGGCAAGCGCTTATAGTCCCAGTACTCGTGAGGCTGAGGCAAGAGAATCGCCTAAGTCCAAGAGCTATGAGCTGTGATGCCACGCACTCTACCGAAGGTGACAAAGTAAGACTCTGTCTCTAAACAAATAAAAAATAAAAATAAATAAAAAAGAAAAAAAAAAACTGCTTGCTTTGCTCAACCATAAGAGGCAACTCTTCATCTATTCAATTATCATATTGTGGCAATTCAGTCACATCTTCAATCTATATTTCTAATTCTACTTCTCTTATTATTTCTACCACATCTGCAGTTATTTCTTCTACTGAAGTCTTGAAAACTCTTCAAAGTCATTTTTTCCAAACTCTTGTTCAGGTTGTTATTTTGACCTCCTTCTGTGAATCATGAATGTTCTTTTTTTAATTTCAGTTGGCTTGCATTCTTAGTTTCCTTGTTTTTTGGGGGTTTTTGTTTTTTTTTTTTACATTGTCCTTGCTTGTAGTGATTCTTCTTGCCAGTTGCCTCCCAAGTAGCTGGGATTACGGGTGCCCACCACAACGCCCGGCGGTGTTCTTTCCTGGTGGTAGAGACGGGGTCTTTTACTCTGGCTCACTCATACTTATGCTGGTCTCGAACTGTGAGCGCTAGAAATCCACCCGTCTCGGACTCCCACAACGCTGGGATTACAGACGTGCACCCCCATGCCCAGCCAATATCTTTTTTAACAACTTCAGTGGAAGTGGAGATCTTTCTTCAAAGTGAAGTATTGCAAACATATACTCACTATTAAACTGGGTAGTAATTGACCAACACTCATGTGCACATTTGGTAATAAAACTCAATGGAAAACAAGCAGGTGGGAGGGTGTAGAAGAGAAGGGGTAGCCTCACACTTAATGGGTACAATGCACTCTATCTGGGTGGCGAGCATGCGTATAATTTTGACTCAACCTATACAAAAGCCATTCATGTAACCAAAACATTTGCGTCCCTGTAATATTTTGAAATAAAAAAATAAAGAAATTTAATTTTCTAAAGAATCAGAGTAAGAACACACTCAATGTGTGCTTTTATCAAAATAATCTTTCCTATAGTTCAATGATTATTGCTTATCCTAGCAATGTTTACAGTACCTCTGACGGTAGTATTAGGATAGATAATGATACATATTAGTTCTCTTTGTCTTCCGTTTCCATAGCAGCATCAACAAATATTTTACCCAAGCCCAAATTGAAATCTTCAATTATAATATTCTGATCTGTTAGGGACATATGCTCATCCATACAAAGTTTATGTTAATCTCTCCTACTTCCAGGAAATACATATTTTTTACATTTTAGTTTCCAAGCAAACCCAGCAGTAATTAATGTAAATTAAGGATGCCACCATGGAAAACTATTTCCTGTCAATCTCCCGCACTGGAACTGTGCTGTACAGACGATTAGTGAAATAGCCATGGGAGAAGCCTGATGGATTTTCATGGTATCAGTGTCAGTGGGGCCCACTGCTATGAGAAGAATTAAAGCCAACCGGCTATATGGCTCCAAGGGTCCAAATCAAATCTACTCTCAGTGCTATAAGATGTTCCCGTGGGAATGCGATGTTCTGGTAGGACAATGGCTTTAGAGTTTGGGGGCTGGACAGAGCCTCACATTTCTGTTATAGTTGAGATCATCAGTAAAGAACTCCTGGAAGTACCCAGTCTGAGGTAGCCCAGGGAGCACAGGCAGTAGATTGTGGTGGTTATGCTTACGGCTTGATGACGGCCTTCCAGCACCTGGCCCATCTCCCAACCTTAACTGCCTGATATGAGTATTGTCATAGTCTGTTTGGGCTGCTATACAACAAAACACCACAAACTTGGTAGCTTCTAAACAACAAAAATTTATTTCTCACAGTTCTGGAAGTTGGGAAGACCAACATCAAGGCAGATTTAGGGTCTGGTGAGGGTCTGCTTGGTGACTGGCAGAGGCTGCCTTCCCATGGTGTCCTCGCCTGGGAGAGGGGCTCAGGGGTCTTTCTCAGGCCTCACTGATCCCGTTCATGAGGGTTCTGTCTTCATGACCTCGCCACCTCCCAAAGGGCTCTAATACTTTCATCTTGGGGGTTAGGATTTCAACCCCCATATGAATTTCGGGGGACACAGAAACATTCAAACCACAATATTTCTACTAATTCTTAGTTTTTTATATTCCAAATATAAGAGCAATAAAATAGTACTTGCCTTACAAGGATGCTCAAGTCTAGTCTAATCTCATCACATCTCAAGAGTAAATCTGAGTTCTTTTTAAAAAATTATTTATTTTATTTTTTCATTTGTTTATTTTTTTAGAAACAGAGTCTCACTCTGTTGCCCTCGGTAGAATGTCCTGGCATCACAGCTCACAGCAACCTCCAACTCTTGGGCTTAAGCGATTCTCTTGCCTGAGCCTCCCGTGCTGGGACTACAGGCACCTGCCACAACGCCTGGCTATTTTTTTTGTTGTTGCAGTTTGACCAGGGTTGGGTTTGAACCCACCACCCTCAGTATATGCCACTGGCGCCCTACTCACTGAGCCACAGGCGCTGCCCTGTAAATCTGAGTTCTTGGAATGAATATTGCATTCCAGAAATAAAGGATTTTTTTTAAAGGTAAAATAATGACTATCATACAAATATAAACTAAACATGTTAAAGATTTTACTTAACTTGGTTAATGAGAGAACCAGTACAATGTTGTAACTAGCTCAAACAAGATCTCAGAGAATGAATTTCCAATTAGAAATAAAATTGGTCAATATTCACAGGGCAGTAATCACTTATATTCTTTTGGAAATAATTTATACCTCTGTGGATAAGAATCATTTGGATTATATCCATTCTCTGTAGGTCTTTCACAATATTTCTGCTATAAATTACATAAAGGTCAATGGTTAAAAAAGGTACAAATAAAGTTAGCTGCCCTCGAAAAATCAGCAAAAACTAAATCTTAAAAAAATAAGTGAATTAAGTAAAAGTAAAATTAAAAGTCTCTCTCTGTCTTTGGCCCATCGCTGTTTTCTAGTAGCAGATACGACTTCAGGAAAGCGTATTAAAGCTAAGAGGAAAGCTCATCTAACTATGGGTGACCCCTGCTGTTTTCTAGGTCACCTCTCTCTGTCACTGAGGGATGCTGACTCAGGAAATGCACACTAAGTTTATCGTCTCTGTAAGAAAGATATAAAGTCATGCATCGATTAAGGATGGGGCTATATTCTGAGAAATGCATCGTTAGGCAATTTCCTCCTCGTGTGAACCTCATAGAGTGTACTTACACAAACCTCCATGGCCTAGCCTACTCCATGCCTAGGCTACCTGGTATAGCCTATTGCTTTTAGCCCACAAACCTGTTCAGCACGTTACTGTGCTGAATCCTGGGGGCAACTGTCATACAATGGTAAGTATTTGTGTATTTGAGCACAGGTAAAACTGTCATAACAAGGGCACAGTATTTGTGTATCTGAGCACATAGAAATGAATGGTAAAAGCACGGTATAAAAGATTAAAAATGATACACTTGTATAGGGCACTTACCATAAATGGAGTTTGCCGGACTCTGGACTGAAAATTGTGGGTGAATCGCTGAGTAAGAGGTGAGTGGATGTGAAAGCCTAGGAAATTATTGTGCACTACTGTAGACTTTAACACTGTACACTTAGGCTAAGCTAAATTTATAAAATAGTTTTCTTTCTTTAATAATAAATTAACCTTAGCTTACTGTAACATTTTAGTGTTAGAGACTTTTAGGGCATGGTGGCTCATGTCTGTAATCCCAGCACTTGGGAAGCCGAGGTGGGTGGACTGCCTGAGCTCACAGGTTTGAAACCAGCCTGAGCGAGAGCAAGACCCTGTCTCTGAAAAATAGCCGGTGTTGTGGTGGGCACCTTGGGAGGCTGAGACAAGAGGATCACTTGAACCCAAGAATTAGAGGTTGCTGTGAGCTAAGATGCCATGGCACTCTCCTAAGGGTGACCAAGTGAGACTCTGTCTCAAAAAAAAAAAAAGTTAGTGACTTTTACATTTTTTAAAAACTTTTTGACTCTTATAGTAACACTTAAAACACAAACACATTGCATGTCTGTACAAAAATATTTTTCTTTATTTATATCCTTATTAGATAAGCCTTTTTCCTTAAAAATTTTTCTTTATTCTTTTTAAGCTTTGTAGTTAAAACTAAGACACAAGCACACACATTAGCTTAGGCCTACACAGGGTCAAGATCATCAATATCACTGTCTTTGACTTCCACTGCTTGTCCCAGACCAGAAGGTTTTCAGAGCAATACTACAGAGCACGCATGGAGCTGTCATCACTGTGGTCACAGTGCCTTCTTCTGGGATGTTCCCCGAAGGACCTGCCAGAGGCTACTTTGTAGTTAACTTCTTTTTTATAAGGACACTCTAAAATACTGGTAAATAGGTTCAGAGCCTATAGCTCAGTGGTTAGGGTGCCAGCCATCCACACCGGGGCTGGTGGGTTCGAATCTGGCCCGGGCCTGCTAAACAATGACAACTACACCAAAAAAATAGCTGGGCACTGTGGTGAGCACCTGTAGTTCCAGCTCCTGGGGAGGCTGAGGAAAGAGGATTGCTTAAACCCAAGAATTTGAGGTTGCTGTGAGCTGTGACACCACGGCACTCTATTGAGGGTGACAAAGTGAGACTCTGTCTCAAAAAATATATATTGATAAATAGTATAATAAATACATAAACCGATAATACAATTGTTTATTGTCATTATAAGTGTTATATACTGTACGTAATTGTATCTGCTTTATTTTTACGTGGCTGGCAGTGCGGTAGGTTTGTTTACACCAACATCACCGTAAACACAGGAGCAATGCATTATGCTATGCCAATGTTAGGATGGCTGGGGCGTCACTAGGCAAGAGAAAGTTTTTAGCTACATTATTATCTTTTGGGACCACCTCCATATATTTGGTCTATTATTGACCAAAATGTTGTTAGGTAGGGGCATAACTTGTAGTCAGGAAATGCATTTTCTCAAGGAGGCAAAAACACATCATCCTAAAATTAAATACAAATTTCTGCACTTAGAGTTATTAGAGCAGCACAGAGTCATAGATAAGGAACTGGAAATCAAAGGCCTAAGTCTTCTACGACCAAGGCCAAAGTCATATAACATTGTTGAACCTCAGTTTCCTGTTATTTTGTCAGGTGACCATCCCCGACACACTGTGAGTCTACTTCCTTGTGGCCTGGTGGTGCGATGAGACCGACGGAAAATTATTATGAAAGTTATAGAGAATACATAGACAAAGACAAAGAGATAGTCTTAAGAGCAGCAGGGATTCGGAAGGTGGCACACCCTTTTTCGTGAGGCTTCCAGTATGCCGTCCCAAGTATCAGGCTAGCTCTGTATTTATTTCACACATCACTGTTGCAATCATAAATCTCATGAAGCAAGGCAAACTATCCCATCATGGTTCTTGCTGCGCTCGCATTTTTCTATAAACTAGACTAATTCTACAACGAATTACGTTAATTGTATGGATTTACTTGCCACTTTTTGTTGGTTTAAAGTATTTATGGTCTTAATACAAACACGGAGTCTTAACAAGGTGGGTGATTAGGGGCCGACTCAAGGAAAAACCCAAGCTGACCCTCAGTCACACATCACAGATGTGATGTTTTAATACTCTGACAGCCTTTTGTCCAGATAGATAAACTCCTCTGGCCGAACTAAGGTGACAGAAGAAAAGAGATATTTCATCTCCTATCTGGTCTGGAGCAAATCTTCCTGTGTTGAACAAGGTTTAAAGATTCCACATTCTTAACCTCCCCCAAAGCACTCTCCAGGAACACACAGTCCTGCCCTGGCAGAGAACGGCTGGCAGTGCAGCAGCTGTCGGGGGAGGGGGCATATTCCACATGCCAGGCTTCAGAATATTAAAATGACAGAGGCTCATACTTTGCACTCAAAGCCAGGAAATTCATCCCGAATCAGTCTCCTATTACTGTCTCCCTTTGTCCATACTCTGCTATTCTATTCCTAATAATATTTCAATCTGATGATTAATAATTGAATATTGGTCTCCAGCTTCTAAAATCATTATTACAGGAATGCAAGCACATCAAGATATGACTCTTCCCTTAAGTATTCCCACATGCACGCTTCAATAGTTAAATGAACTGATTATAATTATACCTAATCTCCATAGGTTGTTGGAAAGATGGAATTAAATAATGAATATGGAAAAACTCTACAAACTGGGAAGTATCCTTCCAATGTTAGCTGTTATCACTTATTTGGATCTATTGGATCCACAGAGATGCTGACATGACCCATGAAGGAGCAGAAGGCAAAGCTGATGGCAACACCAGAACTGAAAGTAATTCGCTGTGTGTCCCTGAACAAGTCATTGAATCTTCAGGGCTTTCATTGCCTCTTTGACCTTATTTATTTAACAGAGTAATTGGGAGGTTCTAATGAAGTAATCACTAACCCTCAGAAATCTAAAAAACAGACATGTGTCTCTGCACCTCCGGCTTTCCTTCCTCCGTGAGCAGCTTGAGACCATATGCTGGTGCCAAGCTTCTTGTACAACCTGCAGAACAATCAGCTAACTAAACCTTTTCCTCTTAAAAAAGAAATCCAAAGAATAGTATGAAAGCATAAAGCATTATTATTGGCTTCAACAATGCCTTACATTTGATTTCACCAAAATGGAATTTAAAACATTAAAAAAAATTGATTATCCATAAATACCCTTTATGGTAAAAGGCAACTATTTTTAGGCCAGAACCTATGGATCACACTTGTAATCCCAGCACTGTGTGAGGCTAAGGTGGGAGGATTGCTTGAGCCCAGAATTGCAAGACCAGCCTGGACAACATAGCGAGACTACATCGCCACAAAAATTAAAAAAAAAAAAATTAGGTATGGTGGCGTGTGCCTGGAGTTCCAGCTTCTCAGGAAGCGGAGGAAGGAAGATCACTTGAGCATAGGACTTGGAGGCTGCAGTGAGCTATGTTTGGGCAACTGTATTCCAGCCTAGGTGATAAACTGACACACTGTCTCTTGAACAAAGTAAAATTTTCATGATAAAAAATTATCTTTTTCTTAATTTCATTCACACATACTAATGAAAAAGAATATGCAAATTTAAAAGGAAGGATCGCAGTATCATTTTCTGGCTTAGGACTGGGAAAAATGAATCTCTGCTATCATTTTCATTTGGGGTCACATTTTGCATAATGTTATAACTATAACCGAGAGAAATCTTCCATTGAGGTGAAATGGCACTGGAAGCTGCACTATTAAAGCTGGGTTTTTTAGAAAGAATTGTCCAAACACACACACACAGAAAGACATCTATATGAGTTTTGAAATAAGATTTTAATGTCACTTCATGGTCCAGGGATCCAAAAAGGCATTGAAAGGAAATTTGTTCAGCTCTTCTGCTCTTTAGTCCCCAAGTAGTGAAGTACGTGCAATAATTTTAAAAAATAAATGTGGCCATAAAAACTTAGTAGAGTAAAATAATAAGCATCACATGTTTCTAAAAACCAAATAATCTATTGAGAACTAGCAGTCACTTCCTCCCCTTCTTTGATTCCCTTTTATTTTCTTATGGAATTTCTTGGTGCAACACGGTACAGCTTCCAGAACATTCACTTCTTTGTTCAATTTCACCATTTTTAGTGTACACAAAATTATGGCAGTAAGTTATTTGATTTTCAAACTTATTTAACTTGTACCGACACATTTTTCTTTCACAGTATTTTACCAGCATTTGCTTTGGGTAGTATATTCCCCTGATTTCGTGTTCTGTCAAGAAAAAGGAAGCCGTTCTTAGATATAAATGATAGAAACTATCACCTTGTACTATGTTCAGATTAATTTATAATTAACTCAAATCAGTGCTTTTCAGAAGATAAACATGCCCACAAACGCACGCACATAAATGAATGAGGAAGAAAACCTCTGTATGAACGCGCCGCTGAAAGCTCTGATACATATTAGTAGAAACATAAACTTTATGTAGTGTGAGATTTAGAAATACCCATAGAGCTAGTGTGATTAAATCAATTTCAACCTTTTTTAGCTTATAGAGTTACTTTCGAGTTCTTTTAGTTGCAAATCCTCACAAGGTGCTGAGTTTCTGGCCTGGTAGGATCGCGGACAACCCACTTGTACAGTGCCTTCTCTTTACACAAGCTGATGTGAATTCTTTGACTTGGGTGTATAGCAAGGGATATACATAAACATCTTTGGATCAGGGCACAGTAAAACTAGCGTTACTAAGAAGGAAGCTATAGACAATGTATGTATGTGGAAATAAATCATGTTCCTCAAATGTTTCCTCAATGGGATTCATCATTTTGTCCCATTTCCCCTTTTGCCGTGAAGTTCCACTTTAGCTAGTATAGTTGACAGCATGAAAATTCTGGTGAAACACACGCACACACGCAAATATGAGAGTGGACAATGAAGTTCACTAACTCATCCTAGAAAAAGTGCTACCTATGTCATTGCTGACTACCACTATGGTCATCTTTGAAGTACTCCCCCCTTGGCCATCTGGTGACCACAGTGACATTCAGCAAGGATGTAGGTAGCACTTTTTCTAGATGAGTTTGTGAACCTAATTATCAGAACTTGTATATTGAATGATGCATAATTCTGTGAAAAAAAAAAAAAAGCCAACACTTCCAAAGTTCAAAAGCAAATGCAAAGGAGGTCTGCGTGTATATCAATAAAGAAAATTTTCTTACTTCCTAAACTATCAAAAAGCCAAATTAGCAAAGCTACTTAATTTAGATGCTTCTGCTACATTTTGAGTGGACGTACTTTGCAATCTAGTAGATTCTTGCCTTCTCTGTTATCCAAGAAGCAAAACTGTGGAGCTGACTTGTAATGTAGGAAAGCTGAATAATGTCCAAGTAGTAAACACGGACATGCTTGCCCTCTGTTCTGCCCTGTTTAAAAAGATGAATTTAATTTTGAAGCCGAAGAAGTTGCTACTGAAAGATCAAGGAAGACAAGTTATGTGGACTGAAAAGGCCCACACGACAGCTTAGGAAGCTGTTTTGAGAGGCATATTTACTATTAGAGTCAGCTGGAACATGACTTGCTACTTCTTTGTCGGCACCCTTAGTTGGTAAAAACAGTTCTAGAATATTCTATATCCCTAAGCACCCCGTCATCACTGACTAAGGGACAGCAAATCCCAAGTGCTATCTCTGAGAGAGGCCAAGGATATTATAACTATGATAGGAGGCCAAAAAAAAAATAATACTCATGTGCCAGAAAAAATACTCTTGTGTTCCTTTCATGCCAATAAAAGATTCTGGGTAATGCAGACTTGGGAACTATCCTGTTACTCCCTGGAAGTGATTATGGAGAGCATATCTCAGCCAAAACTTACTGATGTGAGTAAAACTCTCCAACCTCTAAAGGATTTAAGGGATCTCTAATGACCATGGTGTGGGCAAAAATGCTCATTGTTTTTTCGAGCACAAGCAGAAATGGAAAGCATCCCTGGGATATTTTCTTTTCTTTATCACAGAAGAGGTAATGTCTTAAAACTTGATTTTTTCCTCCTTATTTTTCTGGGCTGTGGGCCCATGAAATAAATATTTGAGGCGGAAGCAGTAACTATGAGAAGGATCAGATCAACTCGTCAGACCTTCCACCTTCACCTGCACGGTAGGTGTGTCTCTGCTGGGTCCCAGCCCATCTTCTTGGATTTTATATTCACTTGTGATTCTACTACCATTTAGATAGTCATGTTCACCAACTATGGAATTGTTTTTCTGTTCCTTTTCTTTTTGATCAGAAACATGAAATAAGTTCACTCTGATTTCTCAAAACCAGAAACAAACATGAAGGAGGCGAAAAAAAAAAAAAAAGCTCTATGAGCCCAGAAGACCTTTAACATACATCGCATTCATAGTCAGAGTGGAGACCTCGCTATAGCAAATAGCTGTGAACTAGAATTGGCTTGTTGGCATTTATTGTAATTTACTGATTCTATTACCGAGTGCAGCCCTCCATCTGGATAATGTGTAGACATTTTTTTTGTTCCTGGTAACAGCAAAGGTCTGCAAGTAATATCCTCTCTTTCTCTGGGTAAAAATTTCTGCAGGCTTCACCCAACCAAAGGCAAGCACTACATTATTTATGAAACAGAGCTGAATTTTATTAAAAATATTCAACAACCAGCAAAAGACACCACTTTTAAGGTTTTTAAAGCGGTACCTTTATAAAACATATACTTTTCTCTCATTTACTATAGACACATGTAAGGATGAAACCTGCTTTGTATTTTTTGCCTTTAATTAAACATGTGTTTGAATTATATTGGAGCTCGAGGTTTTTAAAAAGGCCAAGAGGGAATTATTTCTTCTGGAAAGGTGAATAATTAAAGGGATGTCTATGTTTCCACATCAATTGTCAGAACAGATTTAAGCATATCCTGAATCTGACATCTGCAGGTTTGTTGTATAAAAGTTCTGTTTGTGTTTTTTTGGATCCCATATGAAGAAGCTCAGAGTCCCATTGATACAAAAGCAAATGCTTTACGAAACTGAAAAAGACTTTTGAAGACCCAGTTGGGACTTTTGAAGACCAAATTCAGCAACACCATTTGGTTGCTCTCAAATTTTTTAAAAATCATTTTTATCTATAGGATGAATGAAAAGATTTTTAGTTTAAAAGCATGTGTAGTATACAAGTGATAGTTTTATTTTTTACTTTGAAAGGTAAATATAAGTATAGTGATAAATAATTCAATAAGCTGTGTGGAAAAGGAAGAGATGGTTTTCAGGGAGAAATCTCTAATCTTTTGAGAATTTTTATTGAGATATAGGAAAGATCAACCCAACCTATATTTACGAAGGATTCAAGAAGCTCTTGCTGGGCGGTGCCTGTGGCTCAGTGAGTAGGGCGCCGACCCCATATACCCAGGGTGGTGGGTTCAAACTCGGCCCTGGCCAAATTGCAACAAAAAAATAGCCGGGCGTTGTGGCGGGTGTCTGTAGTCCCAGCTACTCGGGAGGCTGAGACAAGAGAATGGCCTAAGCCCAGGAGCTGGAGGTTGCTGTGAGCTGTGAAGCCATAGCACTCTACCAAGGGTGACAAAGTGAGACTCTGTCTCTAAAAAAAAAAAAAAAAACCTCTTGCTTTGCATCTAACAGCGTTTCATCAAGCAGAAGTAAAGTAAGTAGGCAAGAAATTTTTTTCCTTCCCTCCTAGCCATTACAATTACTGAAGAGAAAAACAGAAATGTGGGAATAAAAGAAAATACACCCAAATAATCTACTATCGCGGTAATGACATTTTACATTTGCCTTGTACTTTGCAGCTTATAGAATACTTCCCCAGATATTACCTACTTTAATTATTTTTCAATTTACTTTCGATTTTTAAATTATGAATCATAATAAACAAATAAATAAAATAAGTAGCATGTCAGAAGCATTGGTGATCCCACAGTGCTTAAGAGGCAGGTGATTCTGGTAAATCTATTTGCTTTCCCAAACATCACGAGCACTAACTTAGCCTTCAGTTTGACAGCGATGACAGCCCTCCGAGCTCTAGTCCGTACGCTCAGTGGCCCTGTAGTGTGTGCTATATGTAAGGGTGCTGCTACCGACAGATCTCCAGTGTGGGATAACTGCTGCTTTTCTTCCTGGGCCAATCCATTCCACTATAATAGTTTGGCAAATATTAATCAAGGAGAAGTAAACTACATCTAAAGAAATTGGACTAATTCGATTTCTTTAACTGGAAAAATCTGCTTCCTACTACACAAAATGAACATTATATCCCTGAAAATGATGGCATAATGTCAAGCCTATTTAGAATCAGTAATAGTGAATGAACAAGACTTGGTCCACCAAGTAGTATAAACAATTATATAGCAGAGTTTTGGGTTCTACTATTTTTAAGCTCTATCTTTGACCAACTTTCTACAGCTTTGAGTCTCAAATAAAAAAAAAAAGGATTATATACCAGGACATACAGAGATTAGCAACTGATGAAGTTTATACAGCTGAAGGTTAGGTTTATTTTTTATTTCCAGCATTTCTTTTAGAGTTTGCACCATATGTTCAAAAACCATAGATGTCATCAATTTTTCCTTATTTAAGTGATTTGTAAGAAATTTCTTACCCTATTCAGGTAAGATTACATCATGTGTGCTTGTCTACAATTTCCTTTGAGTGAACACCCTCCGATTTACTTGCCTGATTTTTATTCTCAGATTTCATTTGTTGCAGGATAACTGTGCTTAAGGCCAGATGTTTATTTTCTATTTCCTGTTCAGCAAAAAAAAGCAAAGATAAAAACATGACTGTTAAAAAAAAATCATTCATAAAACCTAGATTTTTTTCAGGACTTAAAAATACCCCAGGTAAACTCAGTCTCAGGGTGTGGCACCATGCTCTCCACGTTAGTCTGCTTGGTGTGGGCGTCCGTCCTTATCCCCAAGTGTCTCCCTGATCTCTGGGAAGCCAGGATCAACCAACCTAAGCTGAGCTCAGCTCATGTTTCACCATCAGTGATCGAGAAAACCTCCCTCCTATTTGTTTGCCAACAAGGACTGAAGTAAAACCAAGGGTAGGACATGAGTCTTCTAAACAGCTGAGTATTCTGAGAGATGCAGCTGAACCCTCCAAGTACCAGAAAGTAGGGGATTTATCTAATAAAATTCTTTTTCACGGGCACTATCACATTTCTCTGCCCTTGTAAACAGAGTACTGTGAATATAACTTAACCTTGTCTTGTTTAGAGGGCAGGATAGATGAAAAGCTGCTTTGGAGAAGTGGAAACAGAATTGGATCGGGAATCAAGCGTCCAAGGCTCCATCATGACTGTGACACCTGCTGGTTGTGAGGCTTGGATTTGTGTCTGCCCTTTAGCTTCTTTGCAAAAGCCAGGCCAATAGCACGTCTCACTAGGCTGCTGGTGAACCACTGAGATGATTTATGTAAAAAAAGTATCCATGGCTATGCCTGCTGTATTCTATCTAACAAAAGTGGTTGTTTCTTTTCTGTGCCTGTTCCTCCCAATAACCAGTGTGTTTTCAGATCCCTGGATCTTTCACAGGGAGCTCATGCCCGAGTGCTGACTCAGGTATCGCCATAGCTCTGGTGAACCCATGCCAGGCGGAAACTTCCAGCTCTCAGTCTCTCCCATGGCTTTTTTATCTTCTGAAAAATAATTTTCTTTACTGCTACCCACAGCCTTTGACTTGCTCCCACCAGTCAAAATCTCCTCCATTATTTGTTCATCACTAGCAGAGTGAACACTCCAGTCATCCCGTATCCACCTGTTTCTCCCGTGCTGTGTGATCCTGGGAGTGTAGGATGACCCACCCTTTCCATATTAAAAGTGCAGGAATGCTCTTTGTTGAGCGTGCCTTCCAAAGCGCATGGATGCTTTATCATCCAAAGCAGCTGATGCCGGTAGATACCAAATCAATGTTTCTCCATGTCTTTTCACAAGATTTAAGATTTTTCTAGAATGCTAGGCCTACTCGTATGCAAGTAAGGGGCTGCAGCTGTGAAGCCCACTCGGTCTCACAACTGGCCTCCCGGGTCCCACACTGGGAAGAAATTGCTGGGAGTGGAGCCAGACAGCAGAGGCAATGGAAAGAGCAAATCTAGATCAAGGTCACAGAGGCGGGAAGCACCAGGAACTTACACACAAACGGGTATCTGTGCAGTTAGAAAAGCTTCCTTAAATTTCCTGAAAGTTCAGGAAAACTAATTTCACATAAATGCAAACCTCATAATTGTATCAAGGGAAGATCCCATGTAAAGCTATTACAGGAGAAAAAAAGCCAGAATAACACGTACAGAGGGAATGAAAGGTAACCAGGAAGGCTATCCACAACCCAGATAAAAACTGCAGCCTGGGGCGGCGCCTTTGGGTCAAAGGAGTAGGGCGCCGGCCCCCTATGCCGGAGGTGGTGGGTCCAAACTCAGCCCTGGCTAAAAACCACACACACACACAAAAACAACAAAAAAAACCCTTGCAGCCTGTTGTTTCAAAATGGGCTGAAAATAATACAAATCGTGAGGAATGTAAAACCCGTTTTAAAAAATAAAAAAATGAGGTGACTGAATTCAGAAAAGAATTAGACATAAAGCAAAACCAAAATCAGTTTAGAAATAAAGATTAAACTAGAAGAAACACAAGAAGGAGTAAGCACATCGGATAACGCCTTAGAACAATGGAAGGTATAGATGAAAGGTAAATAAAAAAGATATTAATACTATTTTTTTAAATTCAGACAGTTGACAGGTTAAATATTTTAACATTAGTAGTGTGTTTTCACATGCAGTGTTAATTTATCCAACAGATATTTATCGTAGGCCTAAAACATGACACTATTCTTTGTGCTGGGATATACACAAGAATATTTGCCCTTGAGGCCATTACCTTCTAGAGGAGGGAGCCGGTTAACACAGCCCTAAGTAAGTAGAGTAAGAGAGTGAGGAGAGCTGTGGGGAAAAAGACTCAGGGGCACTGGGTGTGGTGGCTCATGCCTGTAATCACAGACAGGCCGAGGATGGAGACCAGGAGTTCAAGACCAGCAGGAGCCAGAGCAAGAGGCTAAGAGGCGTCTTTACTAGAAATAGAAAAATTAGAATGGCATGGTGGTACACACCTGCAGTCCCGGCTACTTGGGAGGCTGAGCCAGGAGGAAGGCTTGAACCTGGGAGTTTGAGGTTGCTGTGAGCGAGGCTGATGTCAAGGCTCTCTAGCCTGGACAACAGAGTGAGACCCTGTCTCTAAAAGCAAAACAAACAGGGCAGAGGGAGCTGAGGTGCCGGGGGTGGGAGGAATGTTGTGATGTGATGTCAGTGGTCAGAGAAGGCCTCATGGAGAAGGTGACAGATGGCCTGGGGGAAGTTAGGAGAGGGCACTGCAGCCATTAGGGGAAAAGCACTCTGGACAGTGGGAACAGGCAGTGCAGAAACCCAGACGCAGCCCGTGGCGCGAGTTCCAGAGGCACTGAGGAGCCCCAGCTGGAGCTGAGGGAGCGGCGGATGATGGGGACAGAGAAGGGACAGGTGGCGTGGAAGGTAAGGGCTTCTTCTCCAGATGAGGTGGGCAATGCAGGGTGTCATGAGGAGAGGGCCCGAGTCAGGGCTTCAGGAATCTGCAGATTGCCCTGGAATATCTGAGGGCAGAGGACAAATGCGGAGGCAGGAAACCAGACAGAGTTAAGGCAGTGACAGCCTGGAGGACAGAGCAGCTCCGTGGAGAGGGAGGTGGCGGAGGTGGGGGCACAGAGGTCAGATGCGAACTGGTTAATAGCCGACAAGACAGAAAATTCACCAGTTGGTCCCGATGGCTGCGGTTCTAAGTGCTTCGCAAGAATGAACTGATTTTGTTCTCACACGGACTTTGTGGGGTAGGGAACACCACTGTCTCCATTTTAATGGAAACTCTAAAAGACACCCCGTCAAAATTGCCTCGTTAACTCAGATCATCCTTTAAGTTAATTTTTGATACTCAAGATGGTATGAAGCAAAAAAGTCTTTTGCACTAAAACTTATAGTGCATTGATTGGAAAGGGTATCTATACATGTGACCGCTATGAGATTGAAAAAAAAAATCCCTAGTTTATATTTTACATAAAATAATGCTTCTTGGATTTCACGAATAAAACTGCTAGGCTTCATTAACACAGCAAGCATAGTGAAAATGTAGTTTTATCAACAAAATTTACAAAAATAATGTCACGTTTCTACATGAGCTGTCATATAGGCTCTCCAGGGCTCTGAATGTGAGCATCAATACAGTAATAACACCGCTCTGGCGGGGGAACCACCCGGCGTGTTAAATCCAGGCAACTAGTGGTGTTGGAATTTTAATTCCTTCCAAAAACACATGGCAGCTGGCATCGAAGGCCATCTGTAGTTGTAAAGTTATTTTAAAAGTTCACCCAAAATAAGCTGTGTAAATAAAGTGGTGGTTTTCCCGGCTCTGTGGGTCTTAGTTTTTACAGTGTTCAAACTGCCCATCTTTCCTTAAGCACACTTTCATAAGGAATGTAACACAATAATTTCTGTGAATTCTCTTAGGATAGCATCGAAAAGTAGGTTAATTTGCAGTTACCATTAGCTTTTGTTATATTTTATTATAGCTCTGATGATGTTTCGTTAATGTGCACCCATTTATTTCTTTATTAAATATTTTTCTTACCGAAATCTTAAGAAATTTTCTTGGGAAGTTTGCAATTGTCCACACATGAAGGATGATTGAGTACTATGTTCATGAAGAATATTATCATCAGGTAGATATGTCGTCTCTATGAATTAAATAGATTTGGGTGAAAGAAATATCCCTTCCTTTACCATGTTTTGGCAAATTAAAAAGTGGCATAGGGTTTCATTTATACAGAATCATGAAAAGCATAGTCCTTCCTTTTTAGTTAGACCAAAAAAAAAACAACATGATCAAGAACTTTAATCTTGCATTTACAAGCATTTAAGGCCATTCTAAAGGTCCCATGGCTGCCCAGGCATGTTTGGGTCTTTCTAAGGGGCAGTGTAACATATCTCCCATTTGACTGCAATACTGGGAGGAAAAAGCAACCTCATTTGATTTACTGAATGTTTTGTGCTAAAAGTGTATGTGTGAAGAAGAAAATAGCTGTCTGGGTGACTGAGAATCTCAGCCTTTTAATCAGGATTAAATTCTACACACGGCGTATATCTAAATACCTGAGTTATATCAACAAATCGTAGAGCACTGAGCATGGCAGGGTATTATGGGGCAGAGTGGTAGGAAGGACGTCTAGGTGAGCAAATGTTCAGCCGAACACGGGTTCATATTCTGGTAGCATTAGAGAGATCAGCCTGATGCACCTGGGCAGTAGCAAACCTTATTCTGCATTCCTAGAGGCAAGGTTCTTGAGGATTACTTGAAAATAGTCAACCAATAATTACCATCCGGTGAGTCTGGATAATAGTAGAAGCTATAGTTTTTACTATTTACCTATAGGAGATATATTTCACCTTCTTATTTTATTTAAAAGAAACTCTTTTAAAATAATCTCCACTGAGAGATTTATGAGATTACCAGAGATTATCTAATACCCCTGTGAAATTTATTGAGTTTTGTCCTCATATGCACCAGAGGAAGGACATTACTCTTTTCTAAGCCTAAGCATCTCAGCTTCCACTGTTTGGATGGATTGCTAAGAGTTAGTTGTATTCATTCCCAAGCTTATATTAATAGCATTTTTTACTGTAATTGCCTAAGTTAGTAAAATACTCTGTAAGATCTGAGTTCACTTCTATAAAATCTAAGTAAATACTTTACAGAAGCTAAAATAGAGAAGTTGCTAAGATATACAAAATTGCTATTTGTTTAAGTGTCGAGATGCTATATAAGATTGGAGGGAAAAAATCATGAAAAACATGGATTTTCTCTTCACTTGGCAAGTATTTCATTGTTTTAAAGACATCCAAATGGATATGAACCATTTGATGCATTTTGGATATGATTTATGTAAACATGATGATTTAGTTTTCTTATTGAAAGAGCTTTGCCTGACTTTAAAGTATGGGTGAATGAATGGACATTTCTATGCGTTAGGTTAAAATAAAATATTCAAATATATATTATTTGTTTTATGATTCTCCACTTTAACTTTTTAAATTAACCCACTAAATATTGGCCAGTTAGAAGTTCTCTGTGAAACACCTTCTGTACTTTATCCAGGTAGGGTCACTGTGGCAGCTGCTTTTTTTTTTTTTCTTAATCCAGACTAATAGGAGGTGCAAATGATGATTACATTGTCTGCATTTCTTAGGCATAGTTCAAGTTGTGGTTGAACCCTTCACCCAGGGGACGTGCTGTATACTCACATTGTGCACCTTAGGTGAGAGCTTACCATTCACCCTCCTTCCTCCCATCCTCCTTTAATTTAATGGTGTTTTTCTCTCGTGTGGGTAGGTGGTTGTTTATCTGTTGGTTTCATATTGGTATTGCATACATTGGATACTTGCTTTTCCATTCCGACACTCTATTAAGAAGACTGTGTTTCGACTCCATTCAGCTAAATACAAAAGTTGTAAAATCTCCATCTTGTTATGGCTGAATAGTATTCCATGGTACACATACCACAGTTTATTAATCCGTTCATGTGTTGATGGGCATTTGGGTTGATGGATTCTTGGAAGAAATGTTTTGTGGGGGTTCTTGTGTGGAAGGACTGAGATGCAGGGTGGTTTCTAGACCATCTTCTCCCAACATATGAGGCAGAATGGTGCCAGGTGTGTCCAACCACATGTGGATTTGGTGAGGACTTTTTTCCTTTCTGTGTTGGAAAGTCTCACAAAAATTCTGCATGGCGTTTTTATTTTGACTCATCAGCTTTCATTAGTTTTTGTGTATTTAATGTGTGGCCTATGACAATTCTTCTTCCCGTGTGGCACAAAGAAGCCAAAATGTTGGACATTCCTGGAAACCTTCCCCAAGGTCACTGAATGGTCCAAAGGCTTTGGAGGTATTTGGCAAATCTTCCAGTAATTTTCTTTTTTTTTCTTTTGTTTTAAATCATCATTTTCCTATTTATTGAATATACTTGACAGGACATAGAATAAAATTCCATGTATATGTTTATTTCACGTGGAAACTTTCCACAGCAGGAAAGCATATGGTATATTTTATTTTTATTAAATCATAACTGTGTATAATTATAGGGTACAATGTGCTGATTTGATATACAATGTGGAATGCTTAAATCAGACTGATTAATATAACCGTCATCTCACTTATTTGTTATGGTAAGACATTTATACTATACTCTTTTTTTTTTTTTTTTGAGACAGAACCTCAAGCTGTAGCCCTGGATTGAGTGCTGTGGCATTGCAGCTCACAGCAACCTCCAATTCCTGGGCTCAAGCGAGACTCTTGCCTCCGCCTCCCAAGTAGCTGGGACTACAGGCGCCCACCACAACGCCCGGCTGTTTTTTGGTTGCAGCCGTCATTGTGGTTTGGCAGGCCCGGGCTGGATTCGAACCTGCCAGCTCAGGTGTATGTGGCTGGCGCCTTAGCCCATTGAGCCACAGGCGCCGAGCCAATACTATATGCTTAGTAGTTTAGAAATGTACCATTGCATTATGCACAATAGGCGAGGTCCCACCAAATACTCCCCTCTCCTTTTTCTCCCCTCCTTCTTTCTGGACTATAGTTGTGTTTTATCATTCATATGGATATGTAGATGATGATATATTGGTTTCAAAATAATATTGAGTACATTGGATAATTTTTCTTCCATTCTTAAAACACTTTACTAAAAAGAATGTGTTTCAGTTCCATCTAGGTAAACATAAAAGCTGTGAAGCCTCCATCTTTTCTATGTCTGCATAGTATTCCCTGGTATATATATACCACAATTTGTTAATCCAGTCATGGTTTGATGGGCATTTGGGCTGATTCCACGACTTGGCAATTCTGAATTGAGCTGCAGTAAACATTCTGGTGCAGGTATCTTTGTTGTAAAATGATCTTTGATCATCTGGGTAGATACATAGTAGAAGAATTGCAAGATAGAATGGTAAGTCAACTTTTAGGTCCCTGAGAATTCTCCAAACTTCTTTCCAAAAAGGCCGTATTAGTTTGCAGTCTCACCAGCAGTGTGGAAGTGTTCCCTTTTCTCCACATCCACGCCAGCATCTGTAGTTTGGGGCTTTTGTCATATGGGTAAATCCTACTGTGGTTAGATGATATCTCAAAGTGGTTTTGATTTGCTTTTCTCTGATGATTAAAGATGTTGAGCATTTTTTCATGTGTTTGTTGGCCATTTGCCTGTCATCTTCAGAGAAGTTTCTGTTCAAGTCTCTTGTCCACAAAGAAATGGGGTTGTTTGTCCTTTTCGTATTGATTGATTTGAATTTTCCATGAATTCTAGTTATCAGACCTTTGTTGGAAACATAACCTGCAAAAATCTTCTTCCATTCTGAAGGTTGTCTGTTTGCTTTACTTACTGTGTTCTTGGCTGTGCAGAAGCTTTTTAGCTTGATCAGATCCCAGTAATATATTTTTGGTGCCGCTTCAATTGCTGCCAGTAGTTTTCTGATTCTTCATCATATATAATCCCAAGCTTTGTAGAACTCAGAATAGGTATAAACACCAGAGCTGCTACTCATGGCAAAGCAAAGCTAAATAACGCTTGTGTTGGTTGAAGATTTAAAGGAAGGGTTCTCACTTTTTTTATGTTTCAGGTTTTTATCTGAAACTGTAAATTTTAAAATTTTGGGGGGCTCTTTTCAGTATATTGCATAAAGGAGTTACAGTAGGCCAAGTTAAATGCAGACCCCAAATGATGACATTACGTAAGCTGTCAGGTTTTTAAACTTGTGACAAGGGATAGAGGGGAAATTGTACTCCCTGCAAGGAAATCCCCCCTTAAGCTTCCGTGAGTCACAGCACTTAAAACCCAAGAACCGTTAGCTGATGGTCCTCAGCCAGTCCAGTATAAGGAGCTGGCGTCTGTTCTTGTGCTGGTCACCCTGTAGCTGAATTACTTCTCCATGTTCTGGATGCTTAGTTAAGTACCATTGCAGCCAAATTTCTTCTTAAATGCCTTCACTAATTTCTTTTTATCATAATCATTGGTGATCCTTTGGACAGTAAATAGTAAGGGTCTTCCTGCCATTTCTTTGTTGAATTCTTATCTGAATATAATCCTCGGTGCCAGCAGGAAGCAGGTCACCCCCCTGACTTGCATCAGAAGAGTGGAGGTTCTGGATAGCGGACACACTGTGCAATTCCTTATCCTCGGAAGAAACCGCCGGGGAAGATGGGGGTGGGGAGAGCAGCCCTTCGGGAGGTGAAGATATTTATACCGTATTTAAAGGCTTAAGCAGGAGGCCACTGAGTCCTCGGAGACTGAGGCGGCTCAGTGACTGAGACCTGAAACTGTAAACTTTAAATACAGTATTTTTCCAGGGCAGCTTTCTCCACACTATGTAAATATATCTAAAGGGCTATGGCTGAAAAGGAAGGGGACAGAGGCAATTCTGCAATATTGTGAAAATAAAATAAAAACTTAAAAGCAGGGTAGTTGCGTTATATATAATTGTTAGCTTAATGTTGAGTTGGTTTAAGAACTGAAGCCTGAAAAAAAAAAAAAAAAGAAATAAGAAAAGAACGGTAAGCCTGTCAAAAAAAAAATTGATTGGCTGGCAACAAGTATAACTTGAGTGACTGATGTCACCGCTGCTTCTGGAAGCCGTACGGTCATCACAGCCACAGCAGATGACTGTTGAAACGGATTTCACATCCTTTCACCTTGCGACCCTCCATTATTCTACTTGCTGTCCACCGAGATGCCCTGAGATGGGGAGAGAGACGCGAAAGGGGAAAGAATTCCTCCCTCAGGAACCTTCATGGGAGTTGGCAGTATCAGAATTAGAACAATCCTCTGGTCACCCAGGATAAATAATCCCCAAAATGATAACTAGTCCTGGTGTTTTTCCTTTCTCTCTAATGATGGTAAAGGGTGAAAATTTATTTCAAAAGACACCAACATTGATAACAGGGGCCTCCAACAGAACGGAGGACTTTCAAACTGTCTAGAATTTTGAGCCTGGGCTGAGAGGATGAAATATTTCACCGATCACTGTATGATGTATTTATAGCTTTAATCGTTTTGTTTTTCATTTCTCAAGAGACATGTTTCTCACAAAAGCACAATCCATGAAACAACATTTATTTTATTTTATTGTTTGCTGGAGATAAGTTTAAAGTATCTGACCAGCTATGATAATCCTTTAAAATCAGCTACCAGTGAATCATACTCGCTAATCCTAGTGGCTTGAAGTCTGCCTTGATTTTCTGTTTAAACAGACAATAGATTTTTTCTTTTTCTTTTTTTTGCAGTTTTGGCTAGGGCTGGGCTTGAACCTACCACCCCTGGTATGTGGGGCCGGCGCCCTATTCCTTGAGCCACAGGCGCTGCCCCAGACAATAGATTTTAAGAATGGAAAATAAAATACTGTAACATTTCCTTTCATCCTATATGTTTTCAAGAAAACATAATGCTCATTTTCTCCCCAAAAGAGTGTTATATAAAATTGTTAAATGTTCATTCATCATTAAATCCAAAATATACCTGATTTATGCCATTAAAATTAAAACAATATTTTAAATTCTTAAACTGCTATACTATCAACATTATGTAAAAATTGACAGAATCTCACCAATCTAAGAATTGTAACATTTTACAGTTTTGTTGGGAGGTCAACTGCCTCCCAACAAATGAATCGGACTATTTAATAAAACTTTTTAACTATGTCTTTCACTTCTCAATAAAAACATGAGGCTTCTTTCTAACTTCTCTGTTTGGAACTTCTATTTCTTGTGGTCTTTGGGAATGTTGTTGGTGGCTAACATTTTTGTGTGTTGTTTTAAGTTGTTTGCCGTGCTGAATACTGTTCAAAAGATAATTTTATTATTATTTTTTATTTATTTTTTTTTTGAGACAGAGTCTCACTATGTCAACCTCGGTAGAGTGCCATGGCATTACAGCTCACAGCAACCTCAAACTCTTGGACTTAAGTGAGTCTTTTGCCTTAGCCTCCTGAGTTGCTGGGACTACAGGTGCCCGCCACAACATCCAGCTATTTTTTGGTTGCAGTTGTCGTTGTTGTTTAGCAGGCCCAGGCAGGGCTCGAACCTGCCACCTTTGGTGTATGTGGCCGGTGCCCTGCTCACTGAGCTATGGGCACCAAGCCCAAAAGACAATTTTAAAAAATTTCGGTGACTCAGGCGGTGCCTGTGGCTGAAAGGAGGAGGGCGCCAGCCCCATATGCTAGAGGTGGCAGGTTCAAACCCAGCCCTGGCCAAAAACTGAAAAAAAAAAAAAAAATTTCTGGTGACTCTAAGAATGATAAGCTTTAAGAATATCTTGGTGGGAACTTTAGAAAACAGACCCTCAATTTCTTAAGGGAAATATATTATTCTATTACTCATACCTATTGGTATATATGTTCTAAACATTGACAAAAGCAGAAGTGTATCAAAGAAGTCAGCCAAATGCGGGTGATGTGTGGGGTATAGAATCTTACTGAAAAGGCTGCTGTGAGTGTCATGGTATTCCACAGAGGAGAGATCTCATCTTGCTTTCATGTATCTTTGCTCTCACACATTTTATGTATCAAGTCTCCGTATGTTCTAGGTCAAATGTATTTCTTATCTTAAGTCTTGGGAGATGGCCACCTTGAAAACCCAGTACTGAGATATGGAAAGGTTCCCCCAGCACACTGCAGCTACCGGCTTTTCCTAGGAATGAAATGAAGCCGCAGCTATAAGCTTGCTTATCATGCTGCTTCCCGACAAAGGGCGTGAGCAGAGTACGAGAGCTCTCTGCCTTAAAAGACTATAAATGCCTACATGTTTCTTTAAAAAGCCTTAAAGTCCAAAGCTGGTGATAAACTACCTCTCATTTTACACTTCAGCTAACATAACATGTGAGGGCATCCTCATTGCTTTTATAAGTCTCCATGGAAATCTTTCTCAAGCAGTGTGAGAACGAGGGCTTGGATATATAAGATCTGACAATTAAGTTCACAAACTCATCCTAGAGAAAGTGCTACCTACCTCGTTGCAGAATGTTACTATGTTTGCCTTTGAATACTCTTAGGAGTACCAATGCCAACCTTCAAAGCAATTTCGGAACTCTGTTTCTGAAATGGCCATGAAAGCTGCTGTTGTACTCCCCTTGATTTCTTGCATGTCATCCAAATGCCTTCCTTTTACTACTTTCTTTCTTCAGGTAAAGAAAAAAGTCATTTGGAGTCAGATCAG
>CAUYRH010023246.1:0-31266 GCA_963574655.1 Perodicticus potto
CCTGGGCCCGCCAAACAACAATGATGGCTGCAAACAAAAAATGGCCTGGAGACTCGCTGGATCCCAGGAATTGGAGGTTACTGTGAGCTGTGATGCCACAGCACTCTATCCAGGGTGACAGCTTGAGGCTCTGTCTCAAAAGAAAAAAAAAAAAGAAGCAAAATCTAATAATGGATTCATCCCAACAGTAGGGACAGATTTCCAGATTTCTAAGAACTAAGGAAGAAATATTATGCACATAGCCAGAAGAAAATGCATCTCCTATATCACAGGATATGTAGTTGAGATAGTCATCATAGGGCCATCTGAGAAATACACACATCTTTCTTACTCAATGTTAGTTTATGCTGTGGTAACAAACAACATCTCAATTTTAATGTCTTGAAACAACAAAGATTATTTTCTTCTTCATGCAACATAGTTGTTATGGGTCAGTGGTGGGCAGAGTTTCACTCTTTCATTGAAGTTTCAGTGATTCATGCTGAAGAAACATTCATCCTATCTCAAGTTGTAGATTGCAGTGTCCAAATGAAAAGAAATATCTCTGGAGACGCCCATACCAGTTCAATCTATCAGTGACATTTGCCCCTTGCTGACCACCACTCACTGGTCAGAACTGGTCACATGGCTTCACCTAACCAGAGATAGCCAGGTAGATCAATTTTACCACACACCTAGTAAGCACACAGCCAGAAATGACAGTATTCATTCGCATCTACTGTACCCCCTAAGAAAAAAGTCACTTAAAAAAATAATCCTCAAAACTCAGAAGAAACTTATCTCAGGTTAAATTTACATCAATCAAGTCACATCTCATTTTTACCTCTCCTACTTTCTAAATCTTAACCCTAAAGGAGGCAGAGGCAACCTCCTTGAATAGAGCAGAAAGCAGGAAAGTGAATAAGAGGAAACACAAAGGAGAACCCAACTCTTCCTTTTGCCAAAATCATAAAGCCACTGGAACTAAACTCAAAAATTTAACATTAAATGAATTTGGGACTTCTTATGATATGAATGAGATTTAAAAGAAATGGCACTATTCAAATTAAAGTATTGGCAGTAGAACCTTTTATTTTATTTTTATTTTTATTTTTTGAGACAGAGTCTCACTCTGTTACCCTGAGTAGAGTGCTGTGGTGTCATAGCTCACAGCAACCTCAAACTCTTGGGTTCAAGAGATCCTCTTGCCTCAGTCTCCCCCACAGCTGGAATTATAGGCATCCACCACAATGCTCAGCTAGTTTTTTTATTTTTTATTTTTTTCTATTTTTAGTAGAGACAGGATCTCTCTTGCTCAGACTGGTCTTGAACTCCTGAGCTCAAGCAATCGATCCACCTCAGCCTTCCAGAGTGCTAGCTAGGATTACAGGCATGAGGCCCTGCACCCAGCCTTAGTTTCTAATATTAAGTAAATTGTGCATGTGGCCTATGGAAGTTGTTATTCAAGAGCAAGAAAACATTTAGTCCCAGAGAGCATGTTTGAATGAAGAATAGTGAAGAAAAAGTAGAAAAGCATCAGCTTGCTTAAATAAAAACAAAGAAATGAAAAAAAGTTTCTGCTAAGTGAAAGAAGTTTCAGTGAATAGTAACATCAGAAAGAAACTGGGAGAAAAAAACTTCAAAGAGAATCTACACAAAAACAAAACTTTCAGAATACCTTCTGAAAATCAGACGAAAATATATCATATAACCAAGAGAATCTCAGAAACATTAAAATAAAAATCCATTACAGATATAAGAAAAAAAGTTTAGAAATCAAGCTAGAATACCCTGGAGACTTTTCCCAGATACATGAAACCAAAATTAAAGATAAAAATGCTGTGAAAATGTGACTTATATCAAAAACACCTAGGAAAATGCTCCATCAAAAACAAATGAATGTCAGAAAATCTGATTAGACGCTATAACGCTGGCCAAATAGGAATGCAGGGCAGAGACAAAAAACATAATTTATTTCCAACAACTAGATTTAGGCATAGAGGGATAACTATGTGTTACTTGTGGTATCAGAACACATTAATAGGAGAACTCCCAGAAGCAAACTATCATTAAATCAGCAACTATTTGATCTGTTAATTTTTCTCCATCAGTGATACAAAAAGTATCAAGGAAGAAAAATAGAATTTGGGTGCTTTCAGAGGTCAAATATTCGAAATCAAGGAGTAAGATGTTAATTATTTTGTAAATTGGCTATAGTTTGAACAGAGGGTAAAAATTAGTACTAATTCAGAAACAAAAAGTTGTTCAACAATCCTCAATCCAGGTCTCAATAACTACATAAAATTACCAACTGAGCCTTACATAACCAGGTCTTTACACTATAATAGTCTGATTTGCATGTGTTTCATAACATACAAAATCAAATTTACAGTATGTGAAAATTTTAAAATTGTCTTGTAAAAAAGCAGTGAAAATCTAATAGAAAGAAGTGACTTCTAAGTCCACTGCCTTCAATTTTCTGTATAAACCCATTTAGTTTGGAAAGCAATTCACTGTATCACACTAAGAAAAGTTTATCAGTGGCTTTTAATTACACACTTAATACAAAGATGACTTATTTGGGTAGGCACTGAGTATACAAGTTTATTTCATATCCATACACTAACATTATTATCATAAACGCCATGTAAGATGTTCAGAGTAGAAAAGTGTTATTGCCCCCTTCACATTAGGAAACTACCACTTCAAGAGATGAAGAAATTGTTGAAGTGACAAGCAATCAATGGCAGAGTCACGATTTGGAACTACATGTTTAAATTTTTAAGCATCACACATTACCTACTTTACCAATTGGAAAAAGCATTACTATGGTGTTGGATACAATTTTAAACAGTCTAAATGTTCTAAAATTCACATTTAATACATCCCAAAAATATTTAACAAGAATTGACAATGTTCAGTGTTATTTTTTTAATGGTGATTAAGATATTCACCCTCCTGTACTGCATAGTTTGGAAAGATATGCAAGCCAATGAATAAAAATAATAGTTGTGAAATAATACATATAAACACAGAAGCCTGTAAATTAGAGATCTGATTTTGTCCAAGCCTTCTGGAATGGTTTATTAAGAATATGATAGTAAGCTAATCTTTAAACAATGAATATAGGAGGTTCCCTATGTGGTGTTTCAGTTGTAGGAATCCCAATGTGCAAAGCTATGCAGATATATTAAAAAATGGAGTGGTTATATTAATAAGTACTAGATTATTCTTCTTTTAAATACTGTTTCCAACTTCTAAAAAATGAGTATGAATTATTAATTAAATTTATTAGCACTTTATTTTTTTAAAGCAATTCCTACACTTAATATATCGGTGTTCTTTACTATCCCACAAGGAGAGATAAGTGAAAAGTTGAATAATTATCCCCCCAAAATACAAACAGCCTCAATTGCTTTTTACCATTACTAACTGACAAAAGTTTTGCTTACCATCCATATGGTAAAGCTGTAATTGGAATCATTAATTTCTATTCAATCAAACTCTATACCTTTGCTCAAGCTATCCTCTCACACAATCATTAAATCATCCTTTTAGAGCCAGCTAGTAATACATTTAGCTTTAATCTCCTAACCTTTCAGTAGAATCCACAGTAGGTGCTACAGTGGATTGATGGAAAGATGTAGAAGCTCTAGCACCAATAGAACAGTCATCAAATCCACCTTACCTGTCATCCAGAACTAAGTGTTTTGCTAGGCTATATGAATACCTGTAAACCACATGCAACCTGACTTCAAATTATACTACAAGACTATATAGTAAGCAAAACAGCATGATACTGATATAAAGGTAGAGATATACAACAGGATAAAGAACCCAGAAATGAAACCATACAGCTACCACCACTGATTTTTGACAAAGCAGATAAAAACATACACTGGAGAAAGGACACCCTATTCAATAAATGGTACTTGGATAACTACATAACCACATGTAGAAGAATGAAGCCAGACCCCTGTCTCATACTATGTACAAAAATTAACTCAAGATGGATTAAAGACTTAAAGAAAAACCTGAAACAATAAAAATTCTAGGGAAAAATGTAAGAAAAATTCTTCTAGACATTTGGCCTAGGCAAATAATTTATAAGTAAGACCTCCCAAAGCAAATATAGCAACAAAAAATATGAAATGGGACTTATTTTTAATTAAACAAAAGAGTTTCTGCACAGCAAAGAGACTAATCAACTAAATAAATAAACAATCCACAGAATGGGAGAAAATATTCACAAATTGCACATACAACAAAAGGCTGATATCCAGAATTTACAATGAACTCAAACTAGCTAGAATTAAAAAAAAAAATCAGAAAATTGGCAAAGGCATGAACAGATTCTTCTCAAAAGATGATGGAAAAATGGCCTAAAACATATGGAAAAAATGTTCAACATTACTAATAATCAGGGAAATGCAAATTCAAACCACAATGAGATACCCTTACCCTTGTCAGAACTGCCATTTATTAAAATGTCAAAAACCAATAGGTATAGGCACAATTGTGGAGGAAGGTGAAAAGTGAAGATTTATACACTACTGGTGGTCAGGCAAAATTGTTTGTACAACCATTACGGAAGGAGATTCCTCAAAGAACTAAAAGTAGACCTAGCATTTGATGCAGCAATTCCACTACTAGTTTATCTACCCAAAGGAAACAAAGTCATTTTATAAAAAAGACATCTGTGCCAGAGTGTTTACTGTAGCACAATACACAAAGGCCAAGATATGGAATCATCCTAAGTGCCCATCAACTGATGAGTGGATAAAAAAAATGTGATGTGTGTGTATAGAGTACTACTCAGCCATGGAAGTACTATGGAGCACTACTCTGTCATAGAAGGGAATGAAATAATGTCTTTTGCAGCCACTTGGATGGAACTGGAAATCATTAGCTTAAGAGAGGAATGCATCTCAAGAATGGAAAAACAGATATCACATATTCTTGCTTTTAAGAAGGAGTTAAAGGAAGGGTGTGTATGGTCATAAACAGCAATAATGGACACTGAAAACAAAGAAGTAGGAGAGGATAAAAATCTACCTGCTCAATACAATATACACTATTCTGATGACAGGTGCACTGAAAGCCCTGACTTTACCATGATACAATTTATCCACATAGCAAAAAAAAAGTTTTACCCCCTAGTTAATAACAAAATACTTCATATTTTCATTATAAGGATTTCAGTTTCTTTGCCAAAGACTATACTTTTATTCAAAGTTTATGCAGTATCCTGTGAGAAGAATCTTGAATTGAGAACCAACCATACATGCAAATGCTTCCATCTTAATGTCAGCATCTACCAAAATAAGATCCCTAACTCATGAATATGTTCTAGAATGCTCTTCACTGACAATCAAAAAGTTGTTTAGGAAAGAAAGGCAAGGTACTACCATCAATTTACTTCACTTAGGTGGAATAAAATTTAAAAAATCAATGAAAAACACGTACAGAAAGACAAAACAATCTTCTACAGGCTTGAGTGTTTAAGGATATTTTAGACAACTATTTGGAGATGTTTTGGAAGGAATATATTCAAGACATGGGTAAACAGACTAGATGATTAAGGCCACTCACTGAAAAAAATCTAAGGGACTCATCTATGATGCACATGTGGGCTACGCCCCCTATCTCTTAAACACACAATCCATCTCTTTTTTTTTTTGTTTGTTTGAGACAGATCCTCAAGCTGTCACCCTGGAGAGAGTGCCATGGCATCACAGCTCACAGCAACCTCCAATTCCTGGGCTCAAGCGAGTCTCCTGCCTCCACCTCCCAAGTAGCTGGGACTACAGGCGCCCGCCACAATGCCCAGCCATCTTTTGGTTGCAGCCGTCGTTGTTTGGCGGGCTGGGCTGGATTCGAACCCGCCAGCTCAGGTGTAAGTGGCTGGCGCCTTAGCCTATTGAGCCACAGGCGCCGAGCCACAATCCATCTCTTTTGCATTGCTTCCCTTACACTGACACAAAAATAAAGTGTCATCAGCCTCTAACCAGGAATCCAGTAACATTAATATTATTAATACTAAGATGTGTGTGACTTTGTAAATGATTCAGAGATCACAAGAAGCAGGGACAATGCATACAATATTTTAACTTAAAAATTGACACCTATATTCTCAAGTGTTTTCTTGCCCCTGGCCACTCTTGCCTTTTATGCGTGCAGCACTTAGGTATCGCTCTTCTTCTCTCTCATTTCTTTTGCAACATAGCTTACTAATTTCCCAAGACCTTAGGTGTAAGGTGGCCCTACGAAGTTCTTTGTATGTTATGTATTTCTGTAATATAAAATATTTTTATGATGCAAATGTTTACTTTTTTAATCAGACCAAGCATGAAGAAATACTAAAAAAAAAACACAAAGAAAAGGGCTTCAATTAGACTAAATAAAGGAACAAGACTTATGCAACTGTAAAATCCTTAGCATTTACAGTAAAGCATTTGTTTCACAGTATGTACTAGAGGAATGCTGATGATGACAACAGGAATTATTCAATGTCAGCAAAGAGTGTAATACCACAGAGGAAGTCAGTATGATAAGGAAGCATAGTATGTATACCTTGAGTTTATTAGATATGAAAGGGCAATTTAGGTGAATCAGGAAAGAGGGATGGTTTGGATGGATTTGTGTATTATAAAAAAGAGTTTTCTACCAAGTGCTCTTTAGGCACCAGATACCTCTTAGAAAAATATTCCCTTCTCCCTCCACCCCACAATCCTCCTGCGTAAATTCCTATCACTGAAATTTGTTTCTTAATTACACATAACATAATTTTTCACTATGTCTTTAGTTTCTTTTGTTAATATTTGCTTACAGGATTCTATGTGTCCTCTTTCCATAAACAACACACCACCAGGACCTACCATAATGCTTAACACAGAGTACGTATGAGTGAATCAATCAATCTACCATAGAATAAGAACCAACCACATTTTTTCTCCTTTACAATATATCTTGAGATTTTCCCGTGATGGTATTTAAAGAACTAGAACTTTTCATTTACCTTCTAACTATAACTAGCAATGTAGTTATCATCCACTCTATGTGAGTATACCACAGTTTAACTATTTTCATATTGTACATTTAGGTTCTTTCTTTTTTTGTTTTTCAATTCTTTAATAAAATTGTGCATAGGCAGTTTTGTTCCTTCCTTCCCAATCTGTCTTCCTTTTAGAGTCTTTTTCTTTGCCTTATGTCATTGGCTAGGACTTCCATTATAAAGGTTGAAAAGAAGCGGCCGAAGAGTATACCTTCTTGCCTTGCTTCCAAGCTTAGAAGAAAAGCATCTGGGGGGAAATATCCCACCTCTAAAATTTCCTGGAAGAATCTGTGCAAAATTGATATTTAAATAATCATTTTGTCCTTAAATGTTATGAAGACTTTATTAGTGAGGTCATCTATGCCTGGGATTTATTTTGTGAGATTTTATTTTGTTTTGAGTTTGGGACATATTTTAATATATAATTTGTTGTATAATTTATATACTACAAAATTTACTCATTCATATAAATAATTAAATAATTTAGTAAGTTTACAGATTTGTGCAACCTTCACCACAATCCAATTATGGAAAGCATCCTCATACCTGTTTGCACTTACTCATCATCCCCACTACTAAATATCACACTACTTCAAATTCTATTGTCTTGCATATTTTATATAAATGGAAGTATAATATGTGGTCTTTTGTTTCTGGTTTCTTTTATGCAGCATGTTTTTAAGGTTTATACATGTGATAGCATGTACTGGCATTTCCTTTCATTTTATTGCTGAATGTTATTCTACAGTATGAATATAACATATAATTTATCCATTCACTAAGTGATTTGGTGTGAAAAGGTTTTAATACAAATACAAATTCTTTAAAAGATATGAAGTTATTCAAGCTTATCACTTCTTGTTTGTTCATATGTATCTTTGCTGATTCATGAAAGCATTTCTTTTTTTTTTTTTTTTTTACAGTAGCCTTTTATTTTTAATACCTATTATGCCATGAATTCATAGGGAAAAAAGTTCCAGCGGTGTGGGGAGGCACCTTTCCATTGAATGTGACAAAGCTTGCTATGCCTATTATGCCATGAATTCATGGGGAATAGGTTCCAGCACTTTATACTCCTATGCAACTGGTTCTCTTGGTTCTCCTGTGTTCTATGCTGTACACCTATCATGCCATGAATTCATAGGGAATGGGTTCCAGGAACTCAGGTTCCTTTCCATTGGTTCTCACAGAGGGTGCTTCTCTGGTTGGAGCAAGCTGGTGCTTCAGTTGAACCTAGGTACCTTTCTACTTGGCTTCCTTTTTTTCTGATCATTTTCCTTCACACTTTTCAGGAAGCTATCTCAGCTCTTAGTGTGCTTAATATGCTTAATATGAACATTAATCCCCTTGGCAAGAATCTTGCCCTTAACTTATTTTTTACAACAATGCCAACAGCATGCTCGGTAATACAATAGACTCTTCCAGTTTTGCCATGATAACATCCGTGTGGCATGCCTTTTTGAACAGTACCCATTCCCTTGATGTCTAAAATATCTCCATTCTTGTAGATTCGCATATATGTGGCCAAAGGAACAACTACATGTTTTCTAAAAGGCCTAGAAAACATGTATTGGGTGCCTCTCCTCCTTCCCTTTGTTTGTCATTTTGGTGAATTACTAGAAGATGGTGTCTCCGGCTGAAAGTCAAGAGCATTTCTCAGGATAAATTCCTGAAAGTGGACCTATAAAGCCAATTATTGTTAACATCTGTAACTTAATAGATATTTAAATAATTATTAAATAAATTGCCCTCCAGATAGAAAGAACCGGTTTACAGTGATACCAACTGTATTTATGAATTTCTATTTCTCCACTCCATTACCATCACAAGAAGTCTATCACTATTATTGTCTTTGTGCCAACTCATCAGCAAAGACTACCTCACTACTGTGTTAATTTGCATTGCTTTTTTTATTAGTGTAGTTGTACATTTATTGTTTAATTCTTTGGTGTTATACTCCCTCTCAGCCCAATTTCTTACCCCATCTGAATCTTTCCAAGACTTCTCTCACTTCACTCTATTCTAAAAAACTCTTGTATTGTTATTTTGTACAGCCTTGTGAACAACATACACTTAACAAGAATTTCCTGAATGAGATGATAGTCTTTTTTAATTTTGTTCATTTATCACTGATTTTTGCATTGTCTGTTCAACAAGGCCATAAGATTCTTAAGAACAAGGACCAATTCACATACACCATTATATTCTATCAAACAAAAAATTACTTTTACATCAATAAATAATTTGTGTATTAATTGATATGAATTTAGGTAATTGAGACCAAGTTAGGATTTTAGCATTACCTGTGACTAAAATAAAGAAAATCAATTGGCAATCCATAATCATACACTTAACCAGCAATTGACAGTCAAAAATAGATCCTTACAAGAACTGCCTTCAGCAGGTTATAAATATCTACTTGGGAGGTGTCATAAATATAGTAGAACTCTATAAGTTGACCACCCAAGAGACCACCACACACAGACGTGGTCACCACAAGGAATTAGGCATATTGTTCATGTGGTATATGTCCAGTCTATGAACAGTAGGTCAACTTAAGGAAGTGGTCAATGTATGGAGGTCACCAACAATGGAGGTTATAAATTCATAAATGTACAATATATAAAGTATACTATGTACACTATATGTATACATATACACATAAGCATATTTAAAAGTTGAGTAAAAAATTGTTACAGAGATAAAAGCACTTTCTTTTGAAAAATAAGGCACACTGATTCAAAATCAACATTTATCACAGGCACTGTTGTTGGCTCCCCTGGTACACCAGGAGCAATACAGTTTTTATGCTAATTGTTTCTCTTCATGCTGGCTACTAGATAGATATCTTGCAGCTAACCATAAAGTTACATTATAATAGAATGAGATTGTATGAAGACAAAAAGAATCCTCTTACGCAGTCCAATTTAGAATCCATTTCAAAAACTCTATGGTGCTATAACTAGAAACTGAAATGTGCTGAGAATCTTAGATTTGGCATATATTTCTATTACTCTGAAATGTGGTTATGATTTTTATAAAGACAATAATTTTCTCTTTGTAAGCAATTTGATATTAACTTCTATTATATCTGCCACAAAACCAAAATATGTAACTTTTTCTAGCCTAGGTTCCTAGGTTTGTATTTAGTCTTACTCATTTCATTAGAAAAAATACTCTCATAGTTTGTACCAACAGCACCAAAATTGTAGGGAAGTAAATAGCATTTATTTTACCCTTGCAATCAAGGAAGAAGGCTGTTCTTAATATTAATTAGTGAAAACATTTAGAAAAGTAACAAAATTGATTCTAGTCAAATACTAGCAGGCTTTATGTTTTATCAAAAAGCACATAATTACTTCAATGGGGCTTTTAAAATTTTAATCAAATCCATGAGTCATCTAATATCTACCATTTACTTTCTTGCAAATTCACATGATGAAAATAATGTACAGCTAATATTGACCTTAAAGCCACTAAAAGAAAATAGAACTATCAGTGGACCTGGCTGAAAAAATTCTGCTGAAAAAAAAAAGTACTGAATTAGTTATCTGTTCAACTTAATATATTAAAAAACTGAACCAACATTTCACAAGGTAAACATTTTTAAAGTATTCAAAGAAAGTGGGTAACTGACTTGACAATAATGGAAGTAACAATAATGGCTACATGTGTTTATGTTAAGAATACACAAGAAGAAGGAAATGGGGAATCATTAAAAGATAAAAAATAGAGACTCAATTGACACTTCGTTTTTTAAAATATTTTACTTTTCTTTTGTCTCTTCAATTGTCAGCACAGCTCTTTAAGAATAGCCGAAATGCAAAGACCAACTTTTATATCTCACACAGCAATATAAGATTTCCATATAACACAAAATTAGTGCCATATTAATAACTTTCAGAAAATATCCCATATATACATTTTAGCTTAAGATTGATTTCTATGACATTTATTAATAGCTTATCTGGAAAAAATCCTCTAATTAAAGGCATATCCTTGGCTCAGTACTCGTAGCACAGTGGTTACAGCGCCAGCCACATGCACCGAGGCTGGCAGGTTTGAGCCTAGCCTTGGCCAGCTAAACAACGACAATTGCAACAAGAAAATAGCCTGGCGTTGTGGTGGGCACCTGTAGTCCCAGCTACTAGGGAGGCTGAGAGGCAAGAGAATCGCTTAAGCCCAAAAGTTTGAGGTTGCTGTGAGCTGTGACACCACCACGCTCTACCGAGTGCAACATAGTAAGACTCTGTCTCAAAAAAAAAAAAAAAAAAAAAAAAAAAGGGCATATCCAAATTCACACTTCATTATGGAAGTTTTATAACTATTTTTTGAATATATTTCATTTATTCTTCTATCAAGTGTTATGATGTCTGACATTTAGTTGTTACCTAAAAGTTCTCTTTTTCTTTTTATAAAGTTTAAACCTAAATGTAATCAAATTTTAAACAGAAGAATAGAGTGGGTAGATATGAAATAATCCCATTGTACAGAAGTCAATACTTAGCCTTAGAAAATCAGACAACTTTTCAAATGTGACACTGCTAGTCATAAGAAACATAAGTAGAATTCAAGCCTTCTCATGTCAGACCCAGTGCTTTTTCTATTTATTCATGCTGCCTCCCAGTGGCACTTAGTTAATCTATCTTGGGAGATTTTTATAACCAGGATTTTCTCTCTGAACATACTTAAGAACCATTTAATTACTGTATTTGTTGAGTGACGTCTTTTTTTTAAAAAAAGTAACTTTTATTAGGTTTAGATGGTGGTAAGTTTCCCTAAAATGGGTTAATAATTTTTGAACCCATACTACACTAGCAAATGTGATTCAGTTATTTCCTTAATATAAATATTTCACATTGGATTATGTTGGCCAATTTGCACAGGGAAAGACTATAAACTACATAAAAATAAGATACTCAAAGCATCAAAGCACAAATGCATCATTTTCCTAGGCAGACTATCTCCAGAGACTACCCATGTTTCTATACTTCCCAGAAACAAAAGCCAATGGAGTTGCAACCAAACACAAGAGGCACTCACAGTGTAAGAGATCAAGATCAATTGATGATTGGGACTCCCTAAAGAATCAAACCTACACTTCGGGATTTTTTGTATGTTTGTTTGCTTTGTGTGTGTATATAAAATCCAAAAATAAATGCAACCATCTTAACCCTTTAAAACTAATTTCTAATTAAAAATAAATTAGAACTGGTAATTGTAAAATAAACATAAATTAGTATGGATTTCATTATGAAGAAAATATTTTAACCAAAAAAGCAAGTAGAAAGAAAAGAAAGAAGAGAAGGGAGGGAGGGAAAGTGGGAGGAGATTTTTAGAAACAACAACAAAAAATCATGAATGTATTTGCAATTTGAAGGGTAAGCCTGACAGCTAGGATTTAACATGTCTCTCCTACTCTTTCATTTCTTTATCCAACATTTTTCTAAAGCTCAATCTATTTTCTTTCAGGAAATATGGTCTTTTATACTTAAATAGTTCTTAAAGTTCTTAATATCAAAGTAGCCCCTAAATCATAAAGATAGGAGGTTTGATGACATATTTCATCAGAATTATAAATGAAGTACCCACAGGTTGGTTGAGGGTCTATGACAAAGACCGAAACATTTTTGTAAATTTAGAAAACTGATTTTTTTTTCAATCTAACATCCTGCCTTAAGGATGAAACACAATCAAACTGGAGAATCAGTAACTGACAAGCCTGTTTGCATATAGTGACCTTCTCTCCTTGTACTACAGGAAAACATTTCCACCTAGAGTCCTTTCACAGAATATCTAGAGACCAAATGAAATCAACCATAATGACTACCAGAGCCAGATAATAATCAGTTTTTAATTGAAGCATCAAGCCAATTAATTTATGACAACTTCCCATCACTTCTTCTTCTTGATATGAAGTTTCAGAGGACTCAAATGATTTTCAGGTCCATGGTATTCCTGTAACATTTCAATGTTGTTCTCTTTTTAAAACACATTTATAAGAGAAGAAAAAATCTTTAGAGATGGAGTTGTAAAACTGAATTTGAGATTACAAAGCAGCCTCAGTAGTTTAATTTAGTTAAATGTCAAGAAATAAAATGTCTTCTGTATCATGATATATAGATTCTTTATAATACTAGCAGATCTTTCTTTTGGTTTCAGACAAGTGAACCACATATATGTATTTGTCTTGGTTAATTCAATTCAGTAAGTGATTTGTGTCTGTATATGCAGATAACTATGTTTAGATGAGTAACCATCATCAGTTTTTCACATAATAAAAATTTCTAAACAGTGTATTTTAAGAACATAAACCATCCTTTTTTGGTATTTCAGCAAGATATATATTCTTGCCTTCCATACAGAGCTATAATCCAATGTAATACATGAATGACAAACTTTATATAAATCTTCCCTAAGATGATGATATGTACTATTCTGGAATTGAAAAACAATAAATTGTCCTGCTTCCATTTCTGCTAAATTACACTTATTATCTAAAAATATTAACAGATTTCACTTAATTGATAATAGATGCTCTACACATAAATGATAACCAAACCACTTCAGCCATCATCAACAGGCAATCCATTCTGTTTAAATTCTTAAGGCAAAATACCTGATAGTATCTCCCAAAACATTTTACTGATTTACAACAGGAAGTGCTTCATTTTTTTTTTTCTCCCTCACACTCCAACTGTATTAGAAGTAATGCATGCTTCTGGGCAATGATGATAGCACACTGAAGAACATCTCCTTTTAAAATGTTAACCACTGCTTCCCATTGCTGAAAAATATTTTTCACTCTTTCAGCATGTGGCCCAATATTTCACAAATGATGGCTCTCGGCATTTACTCAGTGTTCCTAGAATATTCCACACCCCACTGTAATAGTTTGTCTTCCTTTAGCATTATTCTGTAGAGATTTAACATCACAAGTCGTGTTTGTTAAGAAACACCTTTAGAAGACCCTGAAATTGTATTACTAAGAGTAAAATGACCATATATGGTATGCACAAACACAACACGACACACTAAATAACACATACACTGCTGGGTAGCTGTCACACATGGGGTAATCACACCAAGCAAACACAACAAGCACTATTTTGGGGTTTGGGGTTAGATACAACCATCAAACATATTCAGTGCCCACTATGCCCGAGGCATTACCTAGCAGAGATGAGATTTGTTAGCGGCTTGAGCAAACTGGATTATGTCAAAGACAGTGTGAAATGTGAAATAAATCTTACTTCATCAAATAATCTTAACTCCAAGGCCATTTCCCAGCCCTCCCCCCGCTTCAAACACACAAGCTTAACTTCACCCTCCTTCCTTCCCTGCTGTTCCAGACATGACTTCCTCCCAACCTTCCTTTCTCTCTCTCTCCTCTCAAGTCTTTCAGCAGTGTCTCAGAGCCAATCCCTTGGGAAAAGAAATCAGTAAATTGCTGAACCGGGAGACTTCACCTCCAGGTGAAAAGGACAAGAGAGAAAACCAAGAGGGTGTGGTACTCTTTTTTTTCTCCACCACACCCCATCCCTTGAGTCTCGCACTCCAATCCACTGCGGCTCAGATGGGGCACAGCGGGTCCCCTCGCTCACCTAGAAGCAGCCCGGCCCAGACCAGCCACCCTGCGCTCTCCGCAGAAAACTTCCCTTAAAGCCGGCAAATATTCACGGGAGGTGGGCAAAATTAAGGGTTAGTTCGAATACACATTCCCCAGAGCACCACGGAGCAAGACTGTAAGGCACATTTAGATATAGACCCTATAGACTCGCTCGCACCTCCACTGCCTCCCACCTTAGGGATTTGGAGGAGAATTAACAGAGAACCAGGTGCGAAAGGTGACGGCAGAAAGAGGGCATTACCTGCCAGGGCTGCCCTCAGGGCGCGGGCCAGGATCGCATCCCCGAAGTGGCTCTGGGTCACAGCTTTCCAGAGCTCAGTCGGGATTCGGACCCGCGTCCCCGTGGCGCTGCGCTGAGCCAGGACGCACGCTGGGACTCCGGCTCCGGTCCCCCGCCCCAGCCAGGCTCACCTCCCCCTGCCGCGCCGGCTCTGCCACCCGGCGGGCACGCTCGCTCCCCGCGCTCGCCCCTCCGCCTCCCGGTGCCCCCACACCCACCGGCTCCGCGGCGCCCTCTGGGAGCCTCTAGTGGAGGCGAAGGGAACCGCAGCCTTCCCGCGACGCCAGGGCTCCGACGCCGGTTGCAGCGAGCCGGCCAGCCGGCGGCGTGGGCTTCGCTCGCCCCCCAGTCCGCGGGCCGGATGCTGCCGCCAACTCCACCTGCCCACCTGCGACGGGCTCACCTGCCACTGCGTCCTAGCTTCGATCACCGGTGCCCATAGCTTTCTATGGCAACGAGGGGGTGGGTCTGCTGTGCTAATGAAAAAAATAAAAACTCTCTGGAAAAAAACCGAAAGACCAAATCCACGCTGTAAATCAGGCTCAACAGACGACCCAGCCCGAAACCCATTTTCAATAGATGCCCAAAAGTGTAAGGAGACGACACTCCCTCGGCTTCCTGCCTCCCAAATGGGCACCAGCAGCGCCGGCCACTACAGACTTGCCCGCCCCAGCCCTTCGCGCCGGTCGTGCAGTCGCCGTAACTTGGCTCGACCCCCCACCCTCGCCAACATCTGTCTTAAGTTATTCTCTCTGCCAAGTCAAGCAGAGGTTTGACTCTTACCTTCAGGTGCTGTAAATTCTCCTCCGTGTCCTTAAAATCCAAAGCCAAGGGTGCGACGCACACAAGTCCAGGGCTTTCCCTGGACTTCTCCTACCTTAGCTTTTCCTTTCAAAGGGTTCGGGAGCGGGCGGCGGTTGAAAGCCCTCCCGGCGGAGGCTCCGAGGCTTCGCGCCTATGGCGAGGGAGGTGCGCACAGCCTTGCTGGCGTCCGGAAGCCTCCCGGCCCCTCCTCGGCCAACTCGGCCGCCTATTCAGTTTTCTCCTGTAACCCCAGACACTCCAGTCAATTCCCCGGCGTTAGGCAGGATATTCCCAGTTGCCGGCTCTCCTCTCGCTTTCTCTATAATTCTCCTCCCCCTTGTCTCCCCTTAATTTGGGAAACCGTCTACTCTCTGCTCGGATTAGGTGGGGACAAGGCGGAGAGGCGCTGTCAGAAAAGCCGCTCCAAAGACACAGCTTCCGAACCCGGTCTCCACAGGAAGCCGCAGCGCGGAGACGTCTGCGCTGAGGAAACTTTGAGCGAAGGCAGAGACCGCCGAGCGGGGTTGGGCGGGCGCCAGGTGAGGAGGTGGCGACGCGGAGGCTGCACGCAGGAGGGACACCGGGCGGACGGCAGGCGGCCGGGTCTCGGCTGCCCCTCTCAGCGCTCGGGCTGCGCACACACACGCACACACAGACACGCGCGCACACACTCACGCGCGCGCGCAGCAACACACGCACGCCCAGCCTGCGCCCGCGGCCCCAGGCCACGGGCGAGGGAGGAGTAGGGAGAGGTTAGGAGGGGCAGAGGCTCCAAGGATGCAGAAGACGGAAGATTCAATCAGTCCTCACTAGTTAGCACTTCCTCCCTGCAAGCCTTCAAGTCCGTTTGGCCGTCTCTCTGTTCCCTACCCTGACTGGCATCTTTACTCCCAGCTTTTCTTGAGACCAGTTACACTCCCTCTGAGGTCGCTGGACTAAAGATTAACCTGATTCCCATCCCCATCCTCTGAGGGCCACCTCGGCCCCTTCAATAGCAGAAAATTTAAGTGGCTGCAGCAGCTCGCTAGGGAGCAGAGGGGCTCCCCGAGGTCCTTAGAATAGAGGAGCCTGTATATTGGTTCCTGGACACTATCCCTTCTCCTCCCGCCTTTTCTTCCCAATTCCTTATTTAACATTTTCTCCAAAGAGCTCTCTGGAAGCTCACTTAGATGTTTTTGAACGGAGCTCCTTCGAGATTTGGGATACCTATGTTTCGGAACTAGGCTAATTTGGGGTCTACGCTTATATTGTAAACTGGACGGTAGCAGGTGAACAGCTCAGCTGGAGAAAGAGGAGGGATTAGGAGTCTGGAGACCCAGCCCCTTTAGCAGCCATTTCCAAGGTTTTGCGTGAGGAGTAGCTGCCCCATCTTTGCCTAGCTCCAGTCCCAACTTCTTTTTCTTCCTTGGATAGCCAGGCGGAATCAGTGGGTGCTGCACAGTTGGGGCGCCCCAAGTCGGAGAGACGTAGTTCTCAGAAGCGTCCCAGGATCATCCACAACTACCAGGGAAGGAGCTTCGCAGAAGGAGTTTGTTCTGCTCATCCTGGACTGCAGGAATTGCTCACGGAGAACAAACTTTTGCCTTAAAAAAAAAAAAATCTTGGGTTGCCTTTGTGCTTCAGTCTCTATGCCAGCAGAGTGTTACTCTGCCTTTCCAAGTGATGGACAGACAAGATTGCTGAGGGTTTCTCCACGTGGAGGGTTCGAGACTATGGCTTGAGACCTGCGGCAGAAAACGCGAAGTTGCACTGTGCAGAGAAATGCTGGGCTCCTTGCTCCCTTGCTCCTCCGCGGGACCCGCTTGCTCTGCCACTCTCACCGTCTCCTTGGAATAACTTCTCCGAAGCAGAGGGCCTCCCTCTTGACTGTTCCTCTTTAGGATGGAAGGGGCTGATTTTGCCGGTCAGACTGTACAGGAGCGCCAAACGTGGAGTCCTGGAGCGCAGAAGTAAAATTTTGTACCAAAGTTGAAACTTACAGCTTTAAAAAACACGCAAAGCATTCCAAGGTGAGCGTTGCAACGCCCAGGGGCTGCATGCAAACCAGTAACTACAGGCTCGGGTCTGAATTTCAGAATGAATCTGCTTTAGATTCTGTCTGAATTGACTCTGGTGGAAGCACTGCCGGAGAGAGACTGCCGTTGTTAGAAGTGATGGATCCACTGAAGTTGCCTCTTGGTAAGAGCACACCACTGGAGACATCCTTCTGCTCACTTGCTCAGCTGTTCAAAGCTGCTAATAAACCCGTGAGGAGGGAGTCGGAGTGAGTGTGTCCAACACCTGGACATAAATTCCGATGCAGTTAAGGGAAGAGATTGAAGCCTGCTTGAAGGAGAAGTGAATAATGAATTTGGTGGTGAGATGCTAAGGAATAAAAGGAGGCATTTTATTCCTGTGTGTATTTGTTTTCCAGGAAGGACTTTTTGGGTTTGATGTCCCAAGATGTATCTTGGACATTCACTTTTTGCACCATTTCAAGTGGAGGGTGTTCAGGAGTGTTTGCAAACCTGGTATGAATCTATAAATTGTGTGCTTGCCACAAGGTTTGATACTTCTTCGGTTTCTTGTCCTTATTGCTAATAAATAAATGGCCGTTCTGATAGTGAAGTGGGAATAAACTATTTCCAAAGAAAGTCATCTTTAACTTAAGATTTCTGCTTACATAAGCCTATAAGTTAGCAATAAAGGATTGTGTTACAGTATTAGATGTGTATTACAGACCTGTAATCAAGAGACACCTTTGGTGAAGTAAAATTCACAGTTTAGAGTCAACTTCTCCCCCAAAAAACCCCTGGCTTGCAATTCCTTTGATGATAGTTATTTAAAATAAATAAACGTAGGTCAGTTACATATTCATTAAGTTTAATATCTGAAAGGTGCCTTACTGTGCTGGGGAATGTTGTAGGAAGTCATGTGCCAGACGTAGAAGAGTCTTTTTCACTTGCCTTGAGTTTTTGATTTATATAATGTGTGGGCAGTAGCAGTGGTAATCAGTAGCGTAATATTCTTGACATATAAGCACCTTCACCAAAGTGAAAAACCTGCAGATTTATGGCACCTCTTCAGAAAGGAGGACGAGGACAGGATTCACCATTTTACCCTCACTTTCCACACTTTGCTTTTATGGGGAAAATAGTTGACAATAAACAAGAAAAGCAAACCTCAGAATTAGGGAATTCGTATTCCCTGTATCACTACATCTGTCTATAGAAATGAGAAGAAACTGTTGAGAATCAAAGGTCCTATCAGATACAAGATCCTTCCAAATCTTACCGTCACCATGAAATAATGACAGCATTATTCTAGAGTATTTCTTTATAGTCTTTGAGAAGTGAAATTCGAATTTAGTGAATATGATTTCTCTCTCAGTGGAGACTAACTTGAACTTTTTACCTACTCAAGACTTTTCTCTATAAAATGTTATCTTCAGGACATTTGATATTTCTGTGGAGCAGAGCATTTAATATATTGATGTAATTGCTTTGTTTAGAGCTAAGTTATTCTATATTTACTGGCATGTTTTCCCACTCCACTGTGAGCTTTGAAAGCAAGGATGGTCTTACATACATTGTTGTTTCCCAACATCTAGTATAGACTATAGTATATAATAAAATAAATGAATATAATACTGATGACAATGATGATGAGAGCTATCATTCAGTGAGAAACTATGTGATATGGTTTATGTTATCTCAATTGATCCTCTGTAGAGTCACCTTACCTAAACTTTATATGCTCAAATTATGGGGAGACTGAAGGTTATGGATATTTATCTAAATTGACAAACCTGTCTTGTCACAATTCAGTTAGTATAGAACCTATATGACATATGCCTGACTAAAGGCCCCTCTGTTAACCACTTTGCTTTATTCAAGTAGCCAGGCATCCACATTTTCAATTCTTCAAATTTAAAGGGACCTCGTATTTTTTAATGTTGAATAAAGGAATATGGAAAATTTAGAATAAACTCCTTAGCTTTTAAGCAATCTATTCGATTTATATCTGAATGTAGGAACATTGGAACAGTTTAGTTCTCTTATTGTATTAAAATGTGACAGAGTATTCATGACATTATTACCATGAGAATTCTGAGTTACAAATTTCCTTGAAGAGTCCTGCCTCTGTGAATTTATGGTTACAGAAAACTTTTTATTGTTTATTTTCCCGCTGATGTCTTTATGTTGATAAAAGGAAGAGGATGCGACTAGAAAGTTTAAATTAGGTAAGATGAGTAAATTCTAGAGATCTGCAGTACAACAGTGTACCTATAGTTAACAGTATTGTATTGTACAGTTAAAAATTTGTAAAGAGATTTCATATTCAATAGTATTACCACATTTAGCAAAACAATAAAAATAAAAGCCACAGAACACAGACAACACTGAACATAGAATAACAGAGGACCATAGAAATGCAGTTGTCATTTCCAGCAGCTAATATTACAAAACATATTTTTAAACTTCATATTTTCATTGATACCTATGCCATGAGAAACTATGCTACCGAGGAACAGACTGTGGAAATTCTTTTCATATCTATATGATAGTAAAAATTGCAAGGTTCAGCAATGTGCTTTATCCAGAATTCATAAATTGGGTTAAGGTTGTAAACTAAGTGGCCAGGTTGTGTCAAGAGTAGAGATGAGACTTACTATGTTCTTTTGATTTTGGAATTATGAAAGTTTTACTTTTCAAAAGAGAAAAGAATGTCTTTGAGTGGTTGCATAGAAAGAAGAGTATAACAGATGCATCTCCTCCTTTGCTTAAATTTTTTTTTTAAAGGTAGATGAAATGTGCCTGTGCCGATGAATTTAACCTACAGGTTTGCTAATTCACTTCCTTTTACCAGAGCAAACCTTGGGAAAAGAAGCAAAGGGAATTGTCTTGGCTTAAGATACTATAACAAAATACCATAGCCTAGGTGGCTTAAAAGCAGAAATTTGTTTTTTCTCACAGTTTTGGGATGTCCAAAATTAAGGTGCCAGCAAATTTGATTCTTGGTGATGGCTCTTTTCCTGACTTAAAAACAGCTGACTTCTATGTTCTTACATGGCCTTTTCTCAGTGAGTATAAGGTGGGATCAAAGAGAAAAAATGAGATATTTCATCCTCATTTTATAAAGCTACTAATGGCATCATGAAGGCCCTGCCCTGGTGAGCTTTCTAACTCTAATTACCTCCCAAAGGCCTCAACTCCAAACGCTACCACAGTAAGGGTTAGGGCTTCAATATAAATGAATTTAGAGAGACTGAGACAATATTTAATCCACAACAGGAAATGACCAGGTCTAATCTCCTTGTAAATTGAACCTTCTCTGAGTAAATAGACTAATGATATGTATAAGAAAGAAGAGGGCTGGCATTTCAATGTCCTTAGATGGATGTCTCTGGCTAAGGATTACCTATAATTGGTAGAACCAGGTCAATGAGGCATGGCACCCTAGAGAACTTCACACAGCCTGCCCAACTCTGATGTATGAAATAAGATGTTTCATAACTTAAATGCTACTCACTGTGTGAGAAACCACACACACCTCATTTGGAGACCTTATCTGTCTGGATTAGAGGTATGTGTGTATTATAAGAAGGAAAGATCTGGAGAGCCATTCTTAATAAATCTCATGTTTGTTCCCTTGAAATTATTTAGGTTAGAACTACTTATGATCTCTGACAGTCTAATTTGAAAAATCTAGTTTTATGAAAAAGCTCAAAAAGTTGGTTGTTTAATTAAAATAGTGAGCAACCTTTTTTGTACACCTTTTATGTTTTAGACATATTCTAAGAGATATATTCTAGACTTATTGATACATTCAATACTAACATTAAATCAATTAATTATTATCTTCATTTTAAAGATAAATGACAGTTACAGAAAGAGCAAATAACCTTGCTAAGGTCATATAGCTATTTGAATGATACAGGCAAAGTTTTATCATCAACGGCCGAAGTTCAAAACAGCTTCTTAACCTATACCAGAAGGTTCCGTATTATCTGCAAGGCCTATTAGAACAGAAATTTGGCTTTATTTCTCACCACAGAACCCCAGTACATATCTCCTAACTGGATAAAAACGATGGATGGTGGAGAGAGAAGCACAAATGGCAATAATAGTAACTGAGTATCCTCTACATACCACAAACTGTGCAAATTGCTTATTTAATTTTCACAACAACCCCAAGACTTAGGCAACATTACTGTCATTCTACTAATGATCAACATTAAGGTAGTTGTTTCCTGAAGTCTTACAATCATTCAATATAAAAACAAAATGTAGACCTGAAACCATTATACCATACTGCCTTTAACTTAATCTATTATTTTAACTATACTGCTGTGTTTGGAACTAAGTCACTTGGTTAAAACCCTGTCACCATTCTAGTGTTTGGGTTCAAGACACATATTACCTTAAAATGACAGAGAGAAAACAAAAAGTTGGAATAAATATCTTTGTAAGCAACTGGAGTGTTTTGCTGAAGAAACTAATTATGTGATTTACCACTTGCCATTCTCTGAAGATAGGTGGATGCCCTGGTGACTACGTTTGACAAGAGGGGAAATCAGACAAGGTAATATGATTTTTAAAAAGCATAAATGTTCCTTTGCTCTTATAACTTTGGCCAGTTTGATTTCTTACATAGAAGTGGTGCTTGTTTTCTTCAACTATCTCTCAGTCAGTCAGTGGACTCATAAACCATCCTGTAAAATTTCAAAATGCCATCCTCTATAATGCATTAGAAAATGAAACAGCAAATAGAGGGCTTTTACTTCTCCCCTATTTTAAATATTTCTTTTCCTTAATTTCCCAACATAATGCAGTGCTTGGAATGGGAGTCAAAAGATGAGACTGGAGTTGTCATCTAGGTTCCAGCTACTGATGGTGCTCACATACCAGGCCATGGAATTTGACATTCACCCTGACAGAGATGGGCACCTTATACACCGTTTGCCTCTAGATTCATGCATCTCTGAGTAATGGTTCATTTGCAGACATCAGAGGTGGATCTCCTGGGTTTGGCACCTGGCTCTGACACTTACGAAGAGTTGTTCAAACTCTTCCAAAAATCATCACGGGTGCTATAGGAGTACATGCACTGGGGCCATCCACATCATTTTAGAAGACACTAGAACAGAAGGGAAATATCTGGAAGTTCAGGGAATGCTACCCAGAGGAATGCCTTCTAAGCAGAATCACAAAGGCAGAGTGAGCAGTAGCCTGAATATGCAGAGAGAGAAACCTATGCAAAGTTTTCAAAAAAAATGGGACTAGGCAAGATTTGATATGCAGAACAAAAGAAAGGGGGAGAGAGTTTGCTACCTTTGAGGAGACTGCAGACAGATGTTTAAGATAAAATTTAAGTAATAATTAACTCCACCCCATGGCTGGGAATGTGACTAAAGGCAAAGATAGGGCCTTTAAAGAAGTAATTAAGTTAAAAAGAAGCCATTAGGGTGGAACCTAATCTAATCTGACTGGTGTCCTTATATAAAGAAGAGATTATTTGACCCCAGGAAACACCCTGAGTGGACCATGTGAAGAGGCAGGGTTGACTATGTACAAAGGAGTGAATCATGTAGAGAGACAGCAAGAGGTTCTCCATCTGCAAGTCAAGAGGCTTCAGAAGAAAACAACCCTGCCGAGACTTGAACTTAGGCTTCCAGCCTTGAGACTGAGAAAATAAATTTCAGCTGTTTATTCCACCCATTTTGTTGTATTTTATTGTGACTGATCAAGAAGGTAAGAAAGGAAAGCAACTAAGGGATGGCCCTGGAGAAGTCAGCTCAAAACTTTCTGTGATAGTATTAACCTTCAGTGTCATAAGATCACATCAGAGGAAGAAGAATAAAGAAGGGTAGAGGAGGCCAGCTAGCAATTAAAGATGTCTCCTGAACTAAGGCGGTGAGCACAGACAGGGTAAGAGGTGTAGAAATTCTGAGAGGTGAAAAAAGGTACAAATAACAGGATTGAGGGGTTGAGCTCACATGAGTAGCAGAGGTGAAGCAACATTATAGAACCAAATGGTAATATCATTTTCCAAAGTAGAAAATAAAAGAGATAAAGGAAGGAAAGGTTTTTGTTGTTGCTGCTGCTTTTCTTTTGTTTTGTTTATTGTTTTGGGTGTTGTGGGGGTGGATTTTTTTGCTAGTAGATAGTTACAGATAATAATTTAATCACAGTAGGGTGACTGATACAAAGGAACACATTACAAAAGTAAAAAAAAAAATTATAGAGCAATGTAAGGAAACAATGTAAGGAGTGTCTTAAGGCAGTATGCAGTTAAGTATAAATGCTTAGGTTTTTAAAAAGCCTATGACTATAGAGATAAGGGATTCCCTAAACTGGAAGATAAAAAAGATTTATCTTCTTTTATTTAATAAAATATTAAATATTGAAACTGGTTTCTTAGGGATGTAATATTTGGGAATGAGAGGATAAATGGAGAGAAAGAGAGAATAAGTAAAGATAAAATGGACCAAGATATCGTGGGACTGGCTATTCATGCACAGGAAGTGAAAAAGAAGTTGGGCAAGATGGATAATGGTAGAACATAGTTGGAAGTGCTTTTGAAACTAAATCTGAGTAAAAATGTAAAAGGTCTTGAATTCTGAGATAAATATGGGGATTTTAATTATCTTGACTACACTGGGAATTGGGTTGAGCCATCAGTGACTTCCATGACTTAAAAAATATAGCACTTTATTTCTCCAGTAGGAAATAAGTCTAGGGGTGAGAAGTTCAGGGTAGATGTAGAGGCTTTAAGCTGTTGTATGTTGTTGTTCTGGTAGATATGACTTCTCTTCCCCAAAGTTTCTAATGCAAGAATTCAATAGAAACTTCTGTAATCAAGTAGAAGATAAAAGAAGGTAAAAAGGCAAGATCAAGAATATTTCACACATCCCTCTTTGACAAACCTAAAAAGAAAAAGAAAAAAGACAGAGATGTCCCACATGGTATTTCTGCCAGCATATCAGAACTGTAGGGCAGTCTGGAGAACTATTCTCTTCTAGCCATGCTGCAATATGCCCACCTGATAATTGGAAATTTTCATTGAGACCTAAATGAAAAAGGTTCAAGATAGAGGCTCTCTATTCTCTGCTACGGTTATTTTTGACTTAAATTCATTTTCTCTGAATAATTTTATGCATCTCTTTATTGTCCTTAAGTTTCTAAAGATTTTTTTTGTATTCTTTTATCTTAAATTACAAATCTTTTTTCTTCTCACCTAAAATTTGATCTTGCCTAAATAGTATCAAAGATTAATATGTTCAGATATTTTAGTTGTTCATGCTTTTGGTTTTGCTAAAGTAGTTAAAAAAAGTTTTCATCCATAAATCATGATTATATGAGTAATATAAACAGAAGTCTCAAATAATGAAATCTTCCTGTGATGATGCCACATGAAATACTATGGTTGACAAGAGTACAAAATAACACAAAAGAAAACGTTTGTCATCCTAAAAATGTACAGCTTCCAAAATATTTTAACCAATACAAAAATTCTGTAATTTTCATTTTTAATTCCCACACTTACGAATTATGTCTCCTAATAGGACAATTCTGGAGAAATTCTTGCTAAATTTTTATTCTAAAGTCTGTATCGTAGCATAAAAATTTCATCATTAAATTGAACGTTGTATAACATATTTCAACCCTTTGCCGGTTGTTGTTTGGTTTTCTAAAGCTTTGCTAACAACAAGAAGACAAAGTATAGCTTCTATTCCAAAAAGTATACTGACAGTAAGATGAATGGGAGTCTCTTTGAAAGAGTGCCAATGCTCAAGTGTTCTTAGAGGAGAGATAAAGCAATATAGTGAGAGACTCACTTGCTGACTGTGTTGACAAATTTCAACAAAGCTCTGACCCACTTGCCCAATGCAGTAGATTTTTGGAGAGAAAAATAAGAGTGCATGGTAAAATTTTAGTCAATGTATTATATTTATTTTTCTAGGATACAAGGTTTTTTTGTTGGTGGTGGTTGTCGAATCTTTTGGGTAGTACTTGCTTTAGCCTCTCAAGCAAGTTGAACAACAATATCATACAGACCACTTCTGTTCCTTTGTTTCACAATGTAGTTCAAACTTTTGAATTATCACATTTCACAAATTCTTAAATGGTAGGCAACCTTATTAGTAAATAAATTATTATTGGCTTTTTCTTTCCTCCATCAAAATAAACCAATATAAAAACAATTACAAGGCCACAGAAAAGAAAAAACCCAAGCATAACCTAGCAAGGGAGAGGGGAGGAAGGAGAGCCAGTAGCAGGATCTCATCTGATTGCTTGACCAGAGGAGGGTATTCAACACTTGAAGGGCTTAACTACAATGTGAACTTTACCTTAGAAAGGACAACAATGTAACCTAAACATTTATACTTGTATATTAATCTGAAATAAAATAATAATAACAACAACAATGACAATAAGACAATCAGACCCCTCTAGCAGTGCTCAGATTATTTCTACCAAGACTGTGTTTGGGGATGGGATGTGAGAGTCGGGGGGTAAGTGTTTGACTCTGTGAAATACAGAACAATCTCAATTAGCTACAAATGACTCATCCCTAATTATTGTATTTAAATTATGCAATATTGTGTTTGGCATACATATTCATAGTGAAATGATTCTTACACCTGAGCAAATTAATGTACTCGTCTCACTCCTCACAGTTACAGTTACTTTTTTTTTTTTTTTTTTTTGCAGTAAAAACACCTGAAATCTACCCTGGGGGTGGAGGGGAAAGGAGATCAGGTTATGTTGGTCAAACGCTACGAAGTTGCAGTTATGTTAAGTAAAAAGACGTCTAATGTATAGCATGTTGAATAACTATATTAACCATGATTTTTAAACAAAATTGTCCTGCATTCTGCTTCTCTGACAGAATATAGGCATGCAGCAGAAACTTTGATAGATTCGTCAGCGTGATCTAGGATATTCAGCACCATCTCATGTATTTTCGTTATTGACGATCTGTACATATGCAGGACCACAGAATTTTATTAATATAAATCCTTGGCTCTTGATATATTTCACCATTGTCCTATCCATGGCCCATGTTCTAAAAAATATAATAACTTAATATTTTTATAAGAATATAATAGGTAACATAAACTCATCACCCATAACAGAAGCTGTGATCTTGAAAATAATTTACATCTAACCATGTGTCCTCTCGTTCTCTAACTAACCTACCCTTCCGTCTTCCCACAGCACCATCTCAACTTCCATGTTCATCATTTGTTTTCCTTTTTATATTGTTTATATTTACATATGTTCTAAAAGATAATTTAATTCATTTATTGACATGTTGTATTTTCCATGTGTTGCTACATTGCGCATCTCATGCGTTACACAATGGTTCATTTCTTTCAACCACAGTGTTATATGAATATGACACAATTCATCTTCTCTCCCACGATGGACATTTTTGAAGAATTTTATCATGACCGATCTTATATATGTTCCCTGCTGTACCTGAACAAATGAAAATGCTGGGTCATAAAAGATATGCCTTTTAATAAAAGAATATGTTTGTACGAAGTGTTTGTACAAATTAACATTATAACAGCAATGTATAAAATATCATGTGGATATAGCATCTCCACAATGAAGTTATTGTCGGATTTTTAAATGTTTATAATCAAAGGGTATAAAATGATACTTTCATGTAGGATTTGTTTACATTTTTGTGATTGACTTCTTTTTTTTTTTTTTTTTTTGCAGTTTTTGGCTGAGTCTGGGTTTGAACCTGCCACTTGCAGCATATAGGGCTGGCGCCCTACTCCTTTGAGCTACATGCACTGCCCTGTGATTGACTTCTTATTGTTGACTTGTCTGTATGTTCATCAGTCATTCTTATTCTCTCTTTTGTGAAATGCCTGTGACTCTTGTCCATTGTTTAGTGGGTTCTTAGTACTCTTCTTAATTTGTAGGAGTTTTCCATACATTATTAGTCTGCAAAGACACAAAAATCTTTTCACTTGTAATTGTATTAAGAAATGATCATGATAAAATGACCTAGGCTCAAAAAGGAACTAAACTTCTAAATAGGATACCTCCTCCTCTTTTATGGGTTAAAAAACCCAAAGCCCACCAAATATTGTGGTATTGCATCTTTCATATTTACCTGAGAGATAATCAAAGAAAGATTAGTGCTGTAATAACTAGAAATAAATTATTCCCATTAGCCAACTCAAGCAAGAAACATGTACAAATGCTCAAAATATCCATGATTATATCCATAGTTTAAAAATATAGTCACCATTACACTAAGTCATACAATGACAACTTTGCCCTAAATAAAACATATTCAGAAAAGAGATATGCTTATCACTTTTATAACACAGCAGAACATTGTCTTTATCACTGATTGTTATGAAATGTATATCCACTGAAGTATAGCAACAACATAAAGCAAAATTGAAAACTGCATTGATGATTTTGTGCCATTTACAATAACCATAGCAACATAAAGGACATTCTGTCAAGTATGGATTTGGATATTGAAATAAAATCAATACTATCTTAGATATTTTTTTCTGGGCCATTAACTTTTCAGTGTTTTGAGAACTAGTCTGAAAAATAGTGTACTAGAATTCTACTTTTAAAAACTTAGTTGTTCGTACAGTTTAAGGGCATCTCAAAACTGTTACCTACACGTCCACTGCCTTGCCTGCCTAATATCTTTCTTTACGTTCATGCCTCCTGTTGGTTTCAGACTTACCTAGTTAGTAATATCAACTTACCATAAAAATTCTGACTTTATAATACAAATGATATTAAACTTTGTAGTAGTTTTGTTTATTCAGTATCTTTATATTTTAGGAAGTAATTTATATATACATATCAATAAGAGTCAATTTTTTTTTTTTGGTTGTTGCAGTTTGGCCGGGGCTGGGTTTGAACCCGCCACCCTCAGCATATGGGACCAGCGCCCTACACATGGAGCCACCCCTAAGAGTCAATTTTTAAAAGAAAACTTTAAGTGGGAAAAAATTACATAGTTTCCATGCTTTTAAATGAAAATTCAAACCGGCAAACACTAATTTCTCTGCCTTTTACATCTATGGATCATTTAACGTATGGGTAGCTTCCTGATTTGTTAAAGCAAAGAGTTATTTTTTTCCCATTCTAGCTTTATTTTACTGTTTAACTAAAATAATTGTAATAGCTATTCCCCCATTTTTAAAACTATTCAGTGAAAAAGTCTATTCTTACTTTCTTTTGTTTGAAAATAATATACTTCCCTTTGGGAATGCAAATGCAAAAATATTTCCTGATGACATCTCTGCCTTTCCCTTTTTTTTTTTGTTTTTCTTTCTTTCTTTTTCTTTTTTGAGGCAGAGTCTTTACTCTGTCACCCTAGGAGGTATAAAGTGTTGTGGCATCATAGCTCACAGCAACCTCAAAGTCCTGGCTCTTGGGCATAAGAGTTCCTCTTGCCTCAGCCCTCTGTGTAGCTGGGACTACAGACACTTACCACAACACCTAGCTATTTTCACTATTTTTTAGTAGGGCCAGGGTCTCCTGCTCTTGCTCAGGCTGGTCTCAAACTCCTGAGCTCCAGCTATCACCCTCCTCAGCCTCCTAGATGCTCAGAGTCCCTGCCTTTTCTGACGGAATTGAGCGTGCTCATCTTGAGTTACCTCTATAACTTACTCAGGCACCTACTGTTATTCTTGACAGTTTACTGTTAGAATATACTTGCATAGATAGATGTCTGCCTCCAAGACTGGGTTGTCTCCTGAACTCTGTAAAGGCAGGAAAAATAATATATGTTCATATATTCATTTGTCTAGTTCCCAGCAAAATTCATGGCACATAGTTGATACTTATTAAATATTTACATGACTCCTTGATTAACCAAATGAATCATTATCTGCTATGTTACAATTAGATTTGTTTCTAGCATTCTAATATACATACATATATATAGTGTATAGTGCTGGCTTTAAATATCTATGTATATAGATATATAGACGGTGCTGGCATACTTTATTTATTTTCATAGAAACAATTTCTCATGATCAGAGTTCCCTCTACCAATCATATAACTAACCTCTGTTGATGGAAAGGATAGCCACACACTGTCAGAAAAGCCTTATGCCTCATGTTTGTACCGACTAAACTTCACATGGATCTAGCAATTTATGAAGTGATAAATCTTGCAATGGTTTCCAGTACCATTAAAACTGAGAAGATTTCTTTTCAATTGTTATAGCTTATAAATTCTTAGTCTTGTAGTATTTATTGTGGATAAGCTCAATCGACAAAATGGCAGGGATTAAAGATGATAAAATAAAGTACATAGAGCACTGCTAGTGCTTTTACACATTTGAGTGGGCAGAATGATATCATGTTAGCAGAATTTTTGAAAACCTAAGTAGAGTCTGTGTAAGATATCCCAATTTTGCTTTTAATCAATCCTGTCGACATCTGAGCAATTCAATGAATTAGTTTCTTATCTTTATAGTGCCCTTCTATCTGTTCTACTCTTTCAATAATTTAATTATAATCCATTTCTACTTGCCTTTCCAGTTCTTTTTAGCTGTGTGGGCTCCCTCCACCTCAGACTCAGGTGTAAACAGATTTTAATTAGTTAGTTCATTGAATTACATTACAAAGCACTTATAAATGCAACTTTAAGACTACCTTTGGAAAACTCCGAGAAATCATAGAAGACCTGAAAGAGATTAAAAAGGAAGTTAGCAAATGTTTTGTTTTGCCAAAAGACAGCAGGAACGAACATTGATAAATACAAGTAAGTTAAGAGAGGATCCACCCACAGGAAAAATAGATTTTTTTCTAATGATTTAAAATAAAATTTATAAAATATAAGAAGCACTAAATGCACATTTTTCTAAGAATGGGTTAACATGTACTTATAAAAGAGGATATTATAATAATTTAGAGAAGAGGCTGGTATAGTGCATGAAAATAATTAATATATGCTTTACTTTTGTTTGAGACAGATGGTCTCTCTGTCATCTGGGCTAGAGTGCAGTAGCATAATCATAGCTCACTACAAACTCAGACTCCTGGGCTCATGCAATCCGCCTGCCTCAGCCTCCTGAGTAACTGGGAATACAGGTGCATGTCACCACAACTAGATTATTTTCCTAAAGTTTTGGAGATAGGATCTTGTTTTGTTGCTCAGGGTGGTCTTGAAATCATGTGCTCAAGTGACGATCGTGCCTCATCCTCCCAAAGTGCTAGGATTATAGGTGTGAGCCACCTAGCAGTATATTTAACTTTCTAAAAAGCAATTCTATTGACTTCCTTTGGGATAAAATGGAGAAATTTTGTCTGCATTCAAAAACTGGTGGCATCACTATACTCAATGTGTTTTTTTTTTTCTTTCTTTCTTTCTTTCTTTATTTTTTGTAAGGTGAATGAATGTATCAGTGAACGAACACAGTCCCCTCCGGGGCAAAGTGAATGAATGCATCAATGAATGGACACAGTCCATTCATGGAATTGAGGCCCAGGAAATTCACATGAAACTGACCTAGGCAGAGATTTTTAC
>CAUYRH010023249.1:0-35098 GCA_963574655.1 Perodicticus potto
TAAAATCAATGTCCATAAGTCAGTTGCCTTGGTGTATGCTCAGTCAAGATGAGAGGTTAATCACAGACACAACTCCCTTCACCATAGCCCCAAAGAAAATGAAATACTTAGGAATATGCCTAACAAAAGAGGTAAAAGACCTCTATAAAGAAAATTATGAAACCTTAAGAAAGGAAATAGTAGAGGACTTTAATAAATGGAAGAACATACCATGCTTATGACTGGGAAGAATCAATATTGTTAAAATGTCTATATTTCCCAGAGCAATTTACCGATTCAACACCATCCCTATTAAAATACCAACATCCTACTTTAAAGATCTCCAAAAAATGATTCTGCATTTTGTATGGATCCAGAAAAAAACCCGTATAGCTAAGGCAGTACTTAGTAATAAAAACAAAGCTGGGAGTATCACCATACCAGATTTTAGGCTATATTACAAGGCCATGATGGTCAAGACAGCATGGTACTGGCACAAAAATAGAGACATAGATACTTGGAATTGTATAGAAAACCTGGAAATGAAATCAACAACTTACAGCTATCTAATCCTTGATAAATCAAACAAGAGTGTTCACTGGGAGAAGGCCTCCCTATTCAATAAATGGTTCTGGGAGAATTGGATATCCATATGTAAAAGGCTGAAACTGGATGTGCACCTTTCTCCCCTCACAAAGACTGATTCAAGATGGATAAAGGACTTAAATTTAAGGCATGAGACAATAAAAATCCTCAAAGAAAGAATTGGAAAAACACTGGAAGATATTGGCCTGGGGAAAGGCTTTATGAGGAAGACTGCCATGGCAATAGCAACAACTGAAACAATAAACAAATGGGACTTAATTAAACTGAAAAGCTTCTATATAGCCAAGGAGACAACAACCAAAGCAAATAGACAACCTACCCAATGGGAAAGGATATTTGCACATTTTGAATCTGACAAAAGTTTAATATCCAGGATCTATACAGAACTTCAATTAATCTACAAGAAAAAACCCAGCACTCCCATACATCAATGAGGAAGAGAGATGAATAGAATCTTCTCTAAAATTGACAAACAAATGGCCAGAAAACACTTGAAAAAATGCTCATCATCCTTAATTATTAGAGAAATGCAAATTAAAACCACCCTGAGATACCATCTAACTCCAGTGAGAATGGCCTATATCACAAAATCTCAAGATTGCAGATGCTGGCGCGGATGTGGGGAGAAGGGAACTCTTTTACACTGCTGGTGGGACTGCAAGCTAATAAAACCTTTTTTGAAGGAAGTATGGAGAAAGCTCAAAGAACTCAACCTAGACCTCCCGTTTGATCCTGCAATCCCATTGCTGGGCATCTATCCAGAAGGAAAAAAAAAATTTATTATAAAGACATTTGTATGAGGCTGTTTGTCACTGCCCAATTTACAATTGCTAAAGTGTGGAAACAGCCTAAATGTCCTTCAACCCAGGAGTGGATTCATAGGCTGTGGTATATGTATACGATGGAATATTACTCAGCTATCAAAAATAATGTAGACTTTGCTGTGTTTGTAGTAACTTGGATGGAGGCGGAACATATTATTCTTAGTGAAACATCACAGGAATGGGGAAGCAAGAATCCGATGTATTCAACTTTGATTTGAGGACAATTAATGACAACGAATGACACAGTGGGGCATGGGGGAAGGAGAGAGCAGACAGAGAAGGAGGGAGGGGGCAAGGGAAAGAAAACCAAAAACAAAAGAAAAGAAAATAGTGACTAACTTTCATGTAAATTGGATTCAATTTTGACTAAAGTACATTACTTAAATATTAATTTTTTAATTCAACTAGTCAATATGTTGTTTAGGATATTGCATCCTCATCTATAAGTGAAACATGTTTGTAATTTCCCTTTATAACAATATATTTTCTCCAATTTCAATACCAGGTGTATCCAGATCAAGTAGAATGATATTGAAATATTTCTTCTTTATTGTTTATAAGATTTCTGGAATTGCTTGTTTTGTAAAATCATTGTGGTCTATGAGTTTATGATAGTTTAAACTTTGTTATGTAATTCATTGCTTAATTACTGTTTTTCTATCAATGATAATACTGCGGTTAATGTTAGCATAGCAGTATTCCCAGATAGTTTTTTGTTTGTTGGGAGGTTGGGCTTTGGGAGGGCAGAGTTAATACTTTGCATGAAATATCTTATTTTATAACAGTGAAATTGCTTTCTCTTTTCTCTTGTGTTTTTTTTTTTTGAGGTGAAATTTAAGTTTTTGTGTGAGCAGTACTATTATACCTATCTTGAGTGTCTTGTTTATACTGTATCACATCATACCTTTGTTTAATTCTTAATAAACTGTTCACTTGTTAAAAAAAAAAAGATGCTAAATATCATTAGTCATTAGTCAAAGGTTAATTAAAATAAAAGCTACCATAGGGAACTTATCAGAATGGCTATAATTAAAAAGACTAGTTGTCTTAATTACTAGTAGTGATATGAAAATAATGAAATGCTTACTGCATGTGGTAGTGTAAAAAGGGTCAACTGCTATGAAAAATAGATGGGCCATTTCCTTAGCACACTCATCTCCCATGTGACCTGACCCTTCAATGCCTAAGTATTTATCTCAGAAAATCGTATGTTAAAGCCCATAGTTATAGTGAAATGAACACAGCAGCTTTATCCATATTAGGCAAAAGTAGGAAACAACCAAAACATTCATCAATACAATTGGACAAATAGTAGAATAGTCATTCACATAAAAAATACTGCTCAGCAATAAAAAGGAATGAACTACTATACACATATTAATTTCAAAAATGTCATGATCTATGAAAGAAGTCAGAAAGAAAAGGCTGAACTTGGTTTAATTCAATTTGTAAAACACTGGGAAAGGTAAAACTGATCTGTGCCTCATAGATCAGCTGTTTCCAGAAACCAACAGGTGGGGAGCGGGGAGGGAGGTTAAGGGCTAAATAATTGAAAAGAGCTCTGTGGGAACTTTATGGAGTAACGGATGAATTCTGTGTCTTGATTACAAGAATAGCTGTAGAACAGCATCCATTTATCAAAGCACATTGAACTGTACGTTTTGAAAGTGTGAATATTATTATATCTGAACTCCACCTCACTTTAAAATAAATATGTCCAGGTTTTTGCACATACTATTATCCCTCATTGAACTGCTCTTTGTTACATAGTGGCCTCATATTTTTCTTCCTTTCTTTACTATTTTATTAAAAATATACTCCCATTTAAAGACTCCCATCTTCAGAGAATGAGAGAGCCATTTTAATAAAAAGCTGTCTTAAATTTCAATATTCTTTTCTGACACACGAATTTACCTGCAAGCTCTATCTTCTGTTAGTACATGTCACAAACTGCACTCAGTATAATTAGGGATTTCTCCTTGTTTTAATTCTCTGTAAGACATATTTTATGATACTTCGTATAAACCTTCAATATAAAAATAAATTGAATTGGGCTTGTTATAGCTCTATCAAAGAAGCATCCATTTGGAAAGAATTTTGACTGCGGAGATAACAAGCAGGTACTTATGTTTTCATCAACATTTTCAGAATGGTACAGAGAGATTTTTCTTTCTCAAATATGAACATAAAGCCTAGTACATTGCTGCTTACTTGGGAAGTATGTGTTTTATGCTTACTATCATAAGTTTTTCTCTAATTATCTTTTGCCTCAACATTAATAAAGACTAAAGATATAATTTCTCAATTGATGGCCTACAAAACAATCCTTCATTTTCCATATACAAGGATAACTTTGTGTGGAAGATTCAAAAATATATACAAAGCAGGCAAACATAAAGTCTAACATATGATACTTATGTAGTCAAGGTCTTTTTTCTAGATATAATTCTGTCTTCTGTGATATATACTGACTGCTTTACACTTTGATTTCCACAAGAAAAGAACAAAGTAAGTTTGATGAAGTTCCAAAGCAAATTTTGTATCATTATGTTTAAGAGGTATACTTGTGTATCAAAGTTAGAGTAGTTGCTGGATGCTTAAATGTTTAAAGTAAACCTATTTGTAGAAACAATTTTTGCTAAGTATCTGTAATACACTCACGGGACTTGACATTTCATTAATATTAAACTTTTTATTTTGAGAAAATTGTGGATTCTTATTTAGTGACAAGAAATGATACAGACAGGTGCTTTTTGTTCATCACCCATTTAGGAAACATGGTATTTTAAAATCAAAGCAGCTCTGTTATTTTTGTTAGTGTCTCTTAGTTCATTTAATCATTCATTTTTTTCTGTAAAACTAAACAGAAATAAAACATTAAATAAACATTAGTTTATTTCTAAATCTTAAATCTTTAGTCTTTATTTCTAAAGATTATTAGACATAATCTTTTTAAAGCTTATTATAAATAATCTAATAACACATTTTTTCTTATGCTTTACGAGGTCCTTCATGATCGAAGCATAGTTAAATAATTGAATACTCTGTCCTATGGAATACTCTTTCCATTCTTTAGGAGAAAAGAAATTAAAGGATCTCTGAGTTATAGCTGATTACAAGTCCAAGTAAATGCGACTTAAATAAATTTGCTTTGCTTAACACACAAAAAACTCAGACAAGAATTAACTTCTGACCTGCCTGGTGTGGCCAGTACATTTGTCTTTTTCTCTCACTCAGGTAGTTTTCTCGGTGCTAGGCTATAGATGAGGCAAAATCAGATTTCCACATTTACTCCTCTATTAAAATACCTTAAAGATTCCTTAAAAGATTCTTTTCCTACAAAAAAGGTTAACCAGCTGGCAGAAATTCATCTGAGTTACTATTTTTCAAATATTTCTGTGATACAAAGGCCATACCACCATGTGTATATTAAATAAAATTTGGCAATAAAGTTTAGTAATACCTAACATTTATTTGTTATTAAAAATATATCCTGGACAATTTTAAGCATTTTTACATCATTTGATAACAACCCAGCCATTCTTTTTTGAGATCAAGAGTATAGTGTTTCTGAGTTCTAAATCGGTTAGTATTGCACATGTGGAATAAGTAATTTATTTTATTATTTTTTAAAGCTCTTTATATTCCTTTTCCGCAATTGCCCGTTCAAACAAATGTTATGTCTTAATAACCCAAAGTAAGATAATAATTGAATGCTTAATGTTATATTTCTACACATGTACATAATTATTTGTTAAATGTAGAATTACCCATATTTTACAGGGGAAATTTTTCTTTCTTTTTGTCGGGCTTCCACTCTATGGGTAGGGTCTGCTAAGACCGATGGAAACTGGCGGCAACCAACTGAAAAAAAATGTAGAATTAAAAACAACGGTAAAGTGGCTCGTCACCTGTGGCTCAACAGGCTAAGGCACCAGCCACGTACATCTGAGCTGGCGGGTTTGAATCCAGCCTGGGCCCGCCAAACAACAATGACGGCTGCAACCAAAAAATGGCCGGGTGTTGTGGCAGGCGCCTGTAGTCCCAGCTACTGGGGAGGTGGAGGCAGGAGACTCACTTGAGCCCAGGAATTACAGGTTGCTGTGAGCTGTGATGCCACAGCACTCTACCCAGGGTGACAGCTTGAGGCTCTGTCTCAAAAAAAAAAAAACGGTAAAGAAAGTGACATGAGAATATTATTTTACATAAAACAAAGTTTTACAACGTATTTTTAATTAGACATTATTTTAGGATTTATTCTCTACTTATTTTTCTTGATAAAGCAATTGATTGTGAGTTAATAAAAGATTTTTGGATTTTGTTCTTGTCTTGTTGAAGTAGTGTTAGCTAAGGTTTTTAATTTAATTTATTATTACTGCTCTATTAAATATTTATTTTATCACAAGTAAATATACAGGGTGGCCATCAAGTTGATGTGCAATTTTAAATTGCACACTATTCCAAATTTCACATGAACTTTATGGCTACGCTCTATACACTTCAGTACTTCTATAAATCTCTATATAGTTCTATACTTGTATAAATCTCTAGTGCAATAAATATTGGGGTAAATATTTCCTCTCTTCAAAAATATTTACATTTACATTGTTTTCATTTAATTTCACAGTATAAACAGTATTGAGTAATATATTTCAGTCTTTTCAAATATTGGATTAAACTTAAAAATAAAGATTCAGTGATGATTTTAGCCTTGATATATTCTTTTTTCAGATTTTATTTGACTATTCACTTTTGATGTACCTTATTTTTACAGTCTCCTTTTGCATTTGCTCTTATCTATAATAATAATGACAATATTAAACTACTATTGGTAATGTCTCCTATGGACTACAATCATTTAACACGTACATCTATAAATGTATCTTCCTAGGTGATTTGCCTATGATTTTGAATTATCTAATGCATTATGATTGAAATGAAATAATTTTACAATAGACATTTGCTTCTCCAGTTCATCTGAAACAATAAAAATTGTTTCCTTAATGGTACTTCCTATTGTATTTTCAGGTTCATGTTGCATTTTGCAAAATGGAATATCTTCAAATACTAGTTCAAATTTAATAAGAGCTGCGCAGTTGGAATTATATACATACAGACGCACACATTAACACGCAAGTAATTACTGACTAATGACCTTCAACTTTAATTGTGCATTCTTCAGCTCGTAGGAAAACACAGTAGACAATTAGGGAAACTTTGAAGGTAGATTTGAAAGCCATCCATCTGCAAAATAGCTACAATAGCCATGAAAATCTGGCATAAAAATATATTCTCCTGGTTTGGCTCACATTTATTTTATTGTCACTTCAACATCAATCAAAAACATTCCCCAAATAAATTGCAAACATATCAGAGGCTGTTTTTATGTGTGCTCTGAAAAAGAATCTTTAGACTTTTTGGCCTGTATATGATAATTGTGAATTGTGTTGTCCACTCTTCCCATTTTTTCCCTCTATGCTGGAGTAACATATAAGATGCCAATTCCTGCCTAAGGTGTTGCCTGTGCTGTGACAGTGACAATATTGCTGTGCATTTCAGTGTCACTGATAACTGGACAGCTAGTGTGATGTCTCTGCCAACGGTCCTTTATCCAAAAGACCTAAAAATACTAATAGTGTCCAACTGTAGCAAAATCTCCACCACAATGGTGCTGGTCAGTTCTACCTTCAAATTCTAATAGTATTTGTTGTTGGACCATTCTTTTAATATTGTTTCTTGTGGGAAACATTTTAAATTGTTTAAGTTATTTATTTACTTTTAGGACTCAGGCATGAATCCTCTGAGAACAAAAACTAAAGGACATAAAAAATAGACACCGTATTAAAAAATTCTCTTCTACAATGTAATTGTGTTATCTTTGGCAAAAATACTAGTATTTTTTCTGTTTTCTGTTGAAATTAGTTGTTTTTAGGAAGATTTTTTTCCTTCATATATGTAAGGCTAAGGTGATCAAACAAAATCTAAATTTAGACTTGCCTATACAGGGCAGGGCCTTGGAGGAGAACAGGTCACATTTTATTTAGGGTTTTTATATATATATATATACATACATATATATATAATATATAAAACTTATTTTTAATAAGTTTTAATAAGTATTTATATATATATAAAACTATATATATGTATATAACTATATATATATACACACACACATATACACACAAACACACACATATACTTATAATGAAATTTGTTTTCTTAGGCCTATGGAAAAATTACTTTTTTGTATTGATTTCTAAATTGTAAATATGTTTTTGGTTTTCATTGGGAAGAAAGGATTCAGATTTCCTTTATTAATAGGTTATCAGGCAGCTGTATACTTTTTTCTCAGCTGCAGGAAGGAGGAATTTCTCAAACAACAAGCATTGCAAGTGAGTATTTAATACAAAAACATGCAAGACCCATAAATCTTCAAAGCTCCTACCAATTCAGTGAGATTTCAAGTCTGAAAAAAAGGAAAAAAACATTCCTTGTAATTATCGAAAGAAATTATCCTCTTTAGAAATCCAATTTGGCTGAAGCAAGGTAAAAAACGCTCTCTTTTATATTCAAATAAAACCAATTTGCATTCTATCAAAAATACTTTTGGGGGATGTATTAACATCTTTTTTGTTATTTATAACATGATGCCTGAAACTGGGTAATTTATAAAGAAAGAAAATTTATTTTTTAAAGTTTTTAATGAACAATTTTATATCATGAATATATATAAAAATATGAGAATTTGATACATATAGTAGCAATTAATTATACCAGTGAAAATAATTATGAATTATCATTTTTGTCCCATAAGAATGGAAAGAGTGGAATCAGAAACCTTTTAGACTGTTGTGTTCTGGGTCAGCATTCAATGTATTTACTAAATATGAACTAGCTGGCTTCCCTGGGGAAAACCAACAAAAAGTCTCCTGAAAAGTTCAAGGTTAAAGGGCTGCATTTAGTGAGGACCTTTTTGTTAGTGGCTGCTCTCGGCAGAATCCTGAGGTGGCAAAGATGCCAATGGCAAAGGGGCTGAACATGCTACTGTGCAAGCTTAAGTCTGTCTTCCTCTTCCTACAAACCTGCCAATCTTTCTCCAATTATACTCCATTACTTCATTAATCCATGAATAGATCAATCCATTCACAAGGTCAGAATGCTTATGATCCAATCACCTTTTACAGACCCTACCTCTCAACACTTCCACATTGGGAATTAGGTTTCAACATGATCTTTGAGGGATCATTTAAACCACAGCAGAGAGTATAACAACACATACAGGAAGTGGATGTCATCCGTGCTGTTTAACAGACATTTGTAAGATCAGGAGTTTCTCTAGACAACACAATTAGACTACATTTTTGCTGTCTTTTATGAAAAGCATTTTGGGGGCATCTTTACTCAAATGTGCACCATACTTCTTTATTAGTGATATTTTTAAGGAGTTCTATAGAAGTCAATGCCCCACTGAACAAAGTAACTGTACATTGTAACAGTTGAGTGGGCTCTATCCCAGTTCTAGGAGGACCACTGTGTCCTATATCACTATGATTATCAGGTTAGACAGATTATTATTAATCTTCGAAACCTACAAAAGGAGGGGCAAATAGCAAGATCAAAACATATATGTGTGTATATATGTGTGTGTGTATATATATATATATACACTTATATATGTCTATACACACAGAAGCATACACATACATCTGAAATAAATTCATGTCAAGACACAAGCACTGAGTCTGTGGGAATCATCATGTGGAATATGCTGTTTTATAGGATACTGGCTCAAATGCCTCAGAAATTGAATAATGACAAATAGAAAACAAACAAGACAATAAAGAAGAAAAAGCAAGTAAATACTTTTTTTTTTAAATAGGAAACCAGTTGCTAAAATTCTAGTCTCTTCTAAAATGCAGATATATTAATTTTCTATCGAGTTTGTACTTGTATTTTATGATAGTAAACATTTCATTGTTTATATAACAATCAACTCGTTGATTATAAAAATCTATTTACCAAAGTTGTTTGATAATAAACATATCTCAGTCATATAAGCTATTTGGAAAGTATCCAACTGTTGTTAATACTATTTTTCATACTACATGGCTGGATATATTTACCCTTCTACTACTCATTAAATAATTATGAGCATTGATTTTCTTATATCTATATGTTCCATGTGAAATTCAATTATTTTGTATATGTAGCAAACATCATAAAAGCATAATTGTCATAAAGGTTCTTGGTTGCATGTCAACGGATAGCCTAAGATTTTCTGCAATTTGATCCACAGTATTGTTCTAGGGTCTAAGTCTTCTCACTTGAATAGTTGTGGTAAGAGGATTTCAGGCTGGACAGTTGGGGTCAAGGCAACCTGTCCACAACCTGCTAATTCCTACTGATAAGGCTCAGGGGATACTTAGAAAAACAATGACTACTCGAAGTGTTTATCCAAATACTGCCTCAAGCTGATGACCTGATTTTTGACCTTGTTTCTGTTTTTAAAATGTCCCTGTAACTAAAAATGTACACAATACTCCCAGTTAATATGAAATAATGTTATTCTATTGTTCAATATATTTGTCTTCTGTGCTTTGCTTTACAAAGGTTCTTAAAGTTAAAAATTGCTTGTGTAATGCAAAATAAAATAATTACTTAAATTTCTGTATATATTCAACTAATTGACGTTTAAAAATGTATTTATTTAAATTATTCAGAATTAATTTTGCCGCATATGTGAATTTTAAATTGCTTTATTTGTTCTGCATAGTCAACAGACGATTCTTTTCAACCGTGAATGCAGCATCCCTGCACCCAAGATTTCACAATCCTGTTGCTATTCTACCTAGGAAAAATGACATATCACCCGATATCTTAAATAGTTTCTCATTTTTGTGCTTATATCATTTAACCTTAGGTTCATGGCAGAGATCAAGCATGCCATCTTTCTGTTTCACCAATGGAACTAGGGAGAAAGGTCACATTTTTTATCAGTCTCTCTATTGGGGTTCTCCAGAGAAACAGAACCAATAGGAAATGTATAAATATATAAGGGCTGTCCAGAAAATATGTAACCGTGTAATATGAAAACTGATATTATCAATGCCTGGATACTTTCCAGACAACCCTTGTGTATGTATGTGTGCATAACATGCCCACAGTAGGAAATATACATTTATACATGGGGATTTATTATAGCAATTAGCTCATGCTAATATGCCGGCCAAAAGATTCTATAATCTGCTGTCTGCAAGCTGGAGAGGCAAGAAAGCCAGTTATGTAATTCAAAGTTCAAAGACTCAAGCATCAAAGGGACCTGTGGTATAAATCCTTGACTGACTTTAAAAGAGCAAAAACCAGGCACACTTATGTCCAAGGACAGAAGAAGATGGGTATTTGAGCTCACGAAAAGAGAGAATTAAACCTTCCTTTACATTTTTGTTCTATTCAGACCCTCAGAACCCACCTTGGAGAGGCCCGTACACTTTATACAGTTTACCAATTCAAATGCTAACCTCTTCTGGAAACACGCTCAAAGACATACTGAAGAACAATATTCTATTCATTACTGGGCAACCCTTAGTCCACTACAATTGACACATCCATTTAGAGGTCACAGTTTACTTTAGTATTTGATGGTTCGTTGACTAAGAGATGAAATAGAGATATAGTTGAGTTTTGAACTCTAGTTTCAGGATCTCAAGTCTGGATTTTCCCAGATGTAGCGACATTATTGTGACTGGCTAAATAAACAAATGGGGATTTTCCTATTTAAAAACTAAATTAAGTTTGACCTGGACCTAATTTATATTTGGAAATTCCTAATTTTTGGTATGTTTTCACCATTCACACTTGAATGAGAATATAGAATAAAGTAGTCTACATCATTAAAATCAGATACAATTTACTCTTAACCTTAATTAAATTCAAACATTTTTATTTAAAAATCATGCATTTGCTGATTTTTATAATATTAATAATAGGTGTAATGGGTAATGCAGGCAATGCTTAAAGTAAAATAAAATTGAGAACTGAATAAATCACCTACAGTGATGAGTCTTTTAGGGAGAAAATTTGAAAGACATGTATGGTTTTAAATCAGATCGTATATTTGATGCCCACATAGATAATTTATAATAGTTTTATCATCTCCAATGAACATTAAAAAATAAGGAAGAAATGTTTATTGAAGATTTAATTGAAATTATCCAATCTCATGAAAAAAGGGATAACAACTAAGAAAAATAAACAGACTCCATATGATCAGAGGGAAATGTCAAGTGGGTAATATATACATATTTTGAGTTTGAAAGGAATGGAAAAGAAGGAGTGTGGCAGGAGAAAAATATTAAATAATGGAATTCTGTTCCTTTCAAATTACAGATCCAAGAATCACTGCCTACACATCTCCCACAATAATAATGCAGTCACCCCATTTAATCTCAATCAGTGAGGAAAACCCTGCAATTCCCTATGGAATCATGGGGTGGTGCACTTCTCAACCCCAAGCCAGAGCTGGAGAGACTAGTGGGTGGGAGTCCGTCCTTCTCATAAGAAGAGCAGAGACCTGCAAAGGAGTTTTAAATGACAAAGGAGATTAATGCGACTGAAATCAATCCCAAAAATATCATTTATAAAAAATTAAAGTTACTCCTAATATCATTTTGTGAGACACTGAAAAGAAAAATGTTGACCTTTTTACCAGAACAGCCAACAGTAAAGATTTAAATTTGGCTATTTGATGCAAGGTGCCCATGATGGTAGCAACTTTGTAATTTAGAGTTATCATTATTGAATTGATCATTGTTTCATTAACTGCTATTTTGCATTTTCTTTCACAATTCAGATAACAAAACTTCATATTTAGGTCTGAATGATTATTTTACATTAGGTAATAAAAATGAAATTCTTTATAAAGCTTTCAACGTTCCTGCCAATCTATGCCAATGACTGTAATTTACCTGGTAGAATGTAACTAACTTCCTATTGTTTATCCAGTCACTTTGGTAATAAAAAGCCTAATGAAGTTGAAATGACCCTTCCACTTGCACAAAATCATTAGTTTTCTTTATGATATATTGTTTAGAATCAATTAGGAAAAAGTAAAGAGATGCTTTAAAATTTATGAAATCTTGTTTAACTCAGTAATTTATGTTGTTGCTTTTATTCATACTGGAAGTGAAGAAGATAATTGAATAAACATGTAAATATTATGAAGCATTTTATGTTTGTAGTTCTGTAATTACTTAGTAACCCTACAATAATGGGAAAAATATAGTAAGTCTACAAGTAACATTATGGAAAGATTCTTGAGCACTATACCATAACTCTAACCCACGGGATGTATAAAGAAACCAATGTTACTACAGGCTAGTAGATATACACAGGAATGAAGTTTCAGTGGCATGTTTATGATTACAAAACTATCACCCGAACCTCGAAATAAAGACTCCAAACACTTCTAAAATTAACCATTGGAATTAATGCGAACTACAAATACTTTTTAATTAATAAAAAATGTAAGTAAATAACTTACCGGATGGTGCCTGTGGCTCAAAGGAATAGGGCAGGGCCCCAAATGCGGGAGGTGGTGGGTTCACACCCAGCTCTGGCCAAAAACTGCAAAAAAAAAAAAAAAGAAAGAAAATAACTTACCAAATTTTTGGTGAATCAGTGAGCAATGAGAAAATAAGTGGTGGCGAGTAAAATCAAGGCATCTGTGTCGGCTGAGGATATTCCCAGGGAAACCACCTGCAACTTCCCTGTTCAAAAACAAACAAGAACAATGACCCCAGGCCTGCAGCGGGGTTTATACCTCACTGTTCATCGCTGTACATGTGAATGATTACAGTATACTTTACATATATTTATGTGATAATAATTTCTATTCATTTACTCATATATTTCCCAACTACCTTACTCCAGTTCAGGATGGTGGGTGGCCAGAGACTGTCCTGGCAGCTGCAAAGTAAGAGAGAACCGTGGCCAGAACACCATTCACAGAGTGCACTGACTCAGGGACATTCACGCAGACTTGGACAATTGAGAAACATGGATTCCTCTAAAGAGAGTGTCACAAAGATGTGGGAGGAAACGGGGGTATCAGGAAAAAATCCACAGAAACTCGAGGGAAATGAGCAAACGCCACACAGACAGTGACCTCTGCATGGCTATTTTTTTGCATCAATGTTATAACAAAACAACACAAAGGATGTGATACAAGGGTCTGCTGTGTATATAAATAAAAGTTCTTGAAAATTTAAATAAACTGCTGGGTACCTAATCAAAAATACCACAGGTATCTCATAAATGTATATAACTATTATGATTCCACAATAATTAGAAAAAAAAAATTTAAAAACATATAAAAATGAGTATGTTTTGTTTGATGAAATAAAGTTACAAAGGATTGATGCAAGACAAATGGGTGGGTAATGGCAATCTGATATTTTTCTAACATGTTTCAGTCGTATAATATGGTTGTCATGATTTCATTGCTATTAAAAAGAATATCTCTTAGGGCATCACTATGCTAAGCACTGAGCCGGGAGATTTGAATTTTCAGTCAGTGTGATCCTGTGAGCCTTCTCTTCTGCCTGTCCCCATGGGGGCCCAAAGGGGAAGGTCTAAAGAGAAGTCACTGGTCAAACATTAAAATAAAAGTCAGAATGTATACAGGAAAAAATAAATGAATGGGAGGAATACATGAAGCTTTTTCTTACAGAAATATTCCAATGAAGTACTAGAGAAGAAATGAGGGAAAAATGGAATCACCTTGGGCAAACATCACTGTAATAATTATTACCAGGCAAAACCTAGCCATAGATGCTAAAATTAATAGGAGAAAGTTCAAGAAAGAAGAGAATATTTGCATACTCTCAAAGTGTAGAAATTAGAATAATAACTTTGCAGTAGAAAAATTCAGCAAATACCACCTTAGCCAAGCAATCAAGTTTACCAGGGAAAATGCATATGGAAAACAGGTACTTTCTCCTATGAGACGCTAAGGAGTGAAAAATATTGTTATATTCTTACTAAAAATCAGTATCATCAAACTAATGACAAAAAAATAAAGATACAAAATTGCAAAATCAGGGACATTCTAAGCTTACCTGATGAGTATTATTTAAATGTGTCCAAGTAATGAAAGAAAAAAAAAAGGATAAAGAAACTGTCACACATTTTGAGAAGACTAAAGAAATATGATATCTAAATACAGTGTGTGATCCTGGATTGAAGAAGTTTGGAACAGAAAATGATGTTAGGGAAATTCAAACATACATCTGTGACTTATAGAATAGTATTGTACCAAAGCTCATTTCGTAGTTTTATTACGAACACATTGTATTAACAGTCGAGGAAGATGGGTGAAGCCCATTCAACGACTCTCAGCAAAATTGTTATAACTTCACTGTCAGTCTGAAATTCTTTCAAAATAAAAAAGTAAGTGAAAAAATGTAGTAGAAATGTTTCCTATAATTTTGTGTATAAAGCTTATCCCGAAATAACTAAAATTTCAAATTCACTTAGTATACAAGAACTATTTCTAAACACATACACCCAAAGTATTAAAGCTCCAGAGAATTGATTTCAGAATTTAGGAATAAGGGCTTTCATTTTGGTCTGATATTAACTATAAATTTCAGCATCATTCTTAGGAAATTACTCTCCACTTGTCAAAGCATTTTTCTCCATATGAGCCTAAATTCCACTTCTTATTTTCACAGACTAGAACACGGATCCATATTTTATAATGCTGTTTGAAAATAATGGCTAAGTGTGATGAATGGTACAGCTGATGTCTGGGGACCTCTGTGATCAGTGTCCTAGGATCTATAAAACACTTGCCTATCTCCTTTGGTAAACAGAAAAATGAAGCAGGTTGTTATGGTCTTATATTAACATTGTCAATCACTAAAAATTAATCAATTCAGCCATATTTACCAAGTGACATAAATAAAAATAATGTTGTGCTAAATTCCATTGGAATAACAAAAGAATATAAGTACAATTACATTTTGTAGGAATAAAATAATACACAATGAGTGAATTACTTATATATAAAATAATGTATATAAAAAACTTACATATACATATGTGTGTGTATGTACATGTGTGTATATATGTCAGAGAGTGAGAGAGAGCAAGCCAGCTTAAAATTTTATATAATGTGAAGGTTAAACCATGCAGAAAGTATCAAAGGGTTCAGGTTCAGAGGAGTAAGTCTGTAGATAATAATGCTTAGGGAGGATTCTTTCTGTCTCTCTGTCACACACACACACACAAATAGAGTAACCTGGTCTTTAGAGGATGTGGGAAAGGGTCTATCATTTGGAAGACAAATTTTAAATAACATATATCTTCTTCTTATCATTCTCTAAGGGTTTGGGAAAGATAAGAAAGAAAATAAATAGCATGGAGAGCTACACCTAAGCACTGGTATATTTGAGTAGAAAAATTCAGACCTTCGAATAATTCCATCTCCAGAATAATTAAGTAACATAATGTGAATCATATTTCCAATTTCTTAACTTGGAGGTATAAATGATGTGCAAGTTAATTCCTTAAAGGTTTAAGACTTCAGAGGATACGCTTGAAATAAATTTGTCAAATCAAGGATAATTAGATATCTACCTATTTATTCCTATTATCAGGCACTTTGTAAGATAATACACTTGCTTTTTAAAGGCATAAGTATCACAATTAACAATTAAGTTAAAGTGGTTACAGTTATCCAGAAAAAAGTAAATGTTGCTACTTTTATTAATGAGCCACTCTGTGGCTAACTTTTATCCACCCCAAGATGTGCTTTGTATGTGGAGACATATAGAAAAGGTAAATAAATGGGTGTCTTGAGAGCACATATAATTTTATTTGTAAAAGAAAAAGTCAGAAATTCCATGGCATAATGATTCACAACAGAAACTTAGTGTCTCTTTGTATGCAGTGAGGAAAATAGATGAGATGGGTCGATTTTGTTTGGAATACATATAATACTTTCTATGTTCACAGATAATGTCTACCTAACCACATTCACTTCTACTGTTATGCATTTTCTCATAACAGCAATGCAGTGAAAGGATTTATTTTAATGACTTCCATAGGGTTTAGGTGACAACTAAAGAATGCTAGAGAAAATTACCATTCAATTCAATTTTAAGGCTTGAAAGTGCATTATTGAATTCTGCATTGTTTTTAAACTAACCCTCCATTTTTGTGACATGTTCTGAGTCACCAACTCACTGACTTCTAACCTTGCATTTTTGTGACTATTTATGTTTTTATTAACCATGCTATGGACTCTGGACTCTGAGTTCATAATTTCTAAATCTGGTTTTTCTGACCTGGTAATCATTTGCATTTCCTGCCAGATTATTTCTGGGATGACTAGACAAAAGGGGTATGATTTTGACTCTTATCCTTTACAGATTTAAAGCCTTGGCTTATTCATCATCACTATCACACACCCGAAATGACAATTCAGGGATGAAGACATATGGCATCATTAATGAGCTTGACCCTTTCTCTTAGCAAGGGCAATGATATTTTCTTGTACAAATAGTTAGGTTTGCCAACGTGATTAGAAAACAAGCATAGTAAAAATATCCCCGGATAATTCTTCTGAAGTACGACCTGTCTGTGGGGATTTGCTAATTGAATTGTTACAGGCATGGTTGAGCAAGTTAACTACTGTGTTTCCACGTGTTCAGAGATTAACTCTGTTTCATTATGTCCGCAAAAAATGATTGCCAGAGGAAGCGTATATGCCATAGTTTAAAACGTTTGCTCTCCCTAGGGGTTGGTTCAATGTTGGTACAGTGATAATTGAAGTTTACAGCCAGTCCACTAAGTTACTATCTTATTGGATAAACATTATAATGACTGGGGAACAGTAATGCTGACATTTGTTTCTCTGATTATTTGACACATTGCACATTGAATTTTCCACATTCAATTTATCATAAATATTAAGAATATTTTTGGTCCATATTTTTAGAGTACTACTAGTACTTGATGATTTTAAATTAGTGAATAATGTTCGTTATTGCAGGCCATTTTTGATTGAAACTAAAGATCTGGGAGGAGTTTGAGTGCTGCTTGAATACAGTTCGTATAAAATCAGAGCAAATATTTCTGGAGGAGATAATGTCAATTAGTCACACAGCTATTTGTCAAATCACCATTTTGTAGATCATACAACTTTTCTCAAAATATAACATTTTTCAAAGTTTTCTTGGATTAAATTCTTAACTAATTTAATGTAGTATAATGTTCAGGGTACTGATTTGTGGGTATTGTTTTTGAATCCTAAAATGTTACTATAATTCTGGAACACTTCTAAGAGCTTTGTACTTCAGCCCCTGTGGTCTTTTAGGTAGAAGACTATATCATCGTGAAGAGTGAGACTTTGACCTCCTCTGTTCCCATTTGAATACTCTTGATTTCCTTCTCTTGCCTGATTACATTGACTAGAACTTCCAGCACTATGCTGAATACTGGCAGTGATAGTGGACACCCCTCTCTCATTCCAGTGCTAAGTGGATAAGCTTTCAGCTCTACTCCATTCCATATGATATTGGCCATGGGTTTATTGCAGATGGCCTCTATCAATTTCACATATGACCCACTTTTGACTCTTTCCTTAAGTGTTCTTGGGAGAAATGGATGATAAAATTTGTCAAATGCCTTTTCTGAATCAATTGAGAAAATAATATTGTCTTTGTTTTTGATTTTATTTATATACTGAATTACATTTATGCATTTATGTATGTTGAACCAAACTTGCATCCCTGGAATGAAACCCACTTGGCCATTATGTATATATGTATTTTTAATGTGTATCTGTTTTCTGTTTGCTTGGATCTTGTCGAATGTTTTTGCATCAATGCTCCTTAACACTACTGGCCTATAATTTTCCTTATTTGCTGGTTCCTTTCCCAGTGTTGGAATCAGGATGATATTTGCTTCATAGAACATGTTAAAGAGGATTCCTTCCTTCCCTATATTTTGGAATATGTTATACAACATAGGTACTGGTTTGAGTAGCAGGTCTTTGAAGATTTACTAGAATTCTGGTGTGAGACCACTTTGTCTAGGGCTTTTCTCTTTTGGAAGATATTTTAGGAGACCTACACATTCTAATACACATTTTTTATAAATGAAGTCTAACAAACAATTTCAACAACTTATCCTAGAAAAAGTGCTTCATACCTTCATTGCTAAATATCCCTAAATATCACTACAGTGACCTTACAAGCACTCCATTTGGGAATCTAGGTACTGACCCTCGTGCTTACTTCACCCTTCAAAGCAATTTTAGAACTCTTCTTCTGGAATGGCCGCAAGAGCTATTGTCATATTATCCTTGATGTTCTGAATGTCATCGAAATGCTTTTCCTTTCAATATTTCCCTCATTTTAAGGTAAAGAAAAAGAAACTGGGGCCATATCTTGTGAGTAGGAGGGATGTTTCAATTGTTTACTGGCTAACACCTTCTCATGGTGCCCTGTGAGCTGTTACATTGTTATGGCAAAAGAGCCTTGAGTTGCTGGTGAAAAGTTCAGACTTTTTTCATCTAACTTTTTCACATTGCCCGTTCAGCACTGACAAAAAATAAACTTGCTTAACCTTTTGTACAGATGATACAAATTTACAATGAACAAGCCTTCTAATATCATAAAAGCTTAGCCACATTGTCTTGACTCTTGATTTGGCCTGGTGGAACTTTTCTGTGGAGAATTTGGTGATTTCCACTGTGTACTTTGATGCTTTGTTTCAGATTTGTATTGGTACTTTCACTTTTCATAAGCAACAGTAACATGGTCCAAAACATCATCCTACCTTTCTGGAAGGTCTCGGCAAACTTTGACTGTCCTTTGCTTTTGTTCATTGGTGAGATCCTTCAGAAGCATTTTTGTATGTTTGTTTCTTATGTCAAGATTTTCAGTGAAGTTTTCCTGTTTCTCCATGTTTACCTTGTCTGCTATGCTTCTCATTGGCAACTGACAATTTTGACACAAAATTTGATGAATTTTTCAATATTTTTGTCAGGTATGCTTGTTACTGGCCTTCCTGACTTCTCTTCATCAGTGACATGTTCACTCTCCTCAGAAAAACAGTCACTCCATTAACACACTGCTCTGTCTTCATGGCATTTTCCCTATAATTGTGGATTAATATGTTCCTGATTTCACTTCCATTCTTGCCAAAATTCACAGGAAATCTAATGGTTGTCTGTTACTCTAATTCCAACTCCAGAATTCTCACAAAGGCATACAAAACGCCACAACAGCAATGAACACCGCTTAGCAAGACCCTGCCACTCATCAATATGAACACAACTGTGATGTGTTGCAAGTCAAAGGTTATGAACCCTTCCTGAATTGTTTGTACCATGCTGCCAACATAAGTGCAGGGTGTCAAGTTTGCAAACATAATTGTCAGACCTTACACATAAACACGTGTGTCTGATATGCATACATATTGTCATTATTAGGACTTATTAATAACTGTACCATAAAATTTTCATATATACAATATAGCAGATATTAAAATAAATATCTTGAGTGTTCAGTATTTATGTTGTTAGCATCAGTTGTGTGTAGTATGCAAGCCTGATTGTCTAATTTTCTTCTACCTGGAAAGCCACTTAGTTAAGCAAATAATCAGACAGTCATTAAACATACTTTTTATTTTCTCATGTGAAACTATGGATAAAAATACTGGCTAACTCATAGTTTGGACAGCTTAAATGAAATTGGTCTCTGTAAAGTGCCTCTTTTCTCTAAAACTGTTGCTTATTCAACCATTAAAAATCATTTAACTGGCCTCAAATTTGACTTAACATAGTTACTGATCTTTGTTAAATTAAAAATTCAAAGGTCAAGACACACCAACCCTTCCAGTCATACACACCCTAGAAGGAACTTGCATAAATAATGAGTGATTTGTCATCTAAGCAATTAACATAGCAACTTTTAGTTTATTGAGATACTTTTAGAATACTTTCAAATTAAAGAAAGACTTACATGCTGTTCATATCAGACTTGCTCATTGCTGATAAAGTTATAGTACATGTGGTTTCTGTGAAATCACCTTTGAGCCTTATCCCTGTGCCTTCTAAATTGAGTTTCTACATTCTCCATTCACAAAACTCAGAAACAGCACAAGTGTGAGATCAATATCTTTCAGCAACTATCAGGAGAAAATCATAGGTGCATAGGAAATACTGGGTAAATGTTTAATTGGAATCTTCCCAACCATTTCTTAAATGTTGGAGGCGTAGATGTTTTCTAATTTATTTTACTTGGAGAACTAAGAACCATCTAAACTCTCCTTCAGAGTGCATGAGTTTACTGTAGATTCTAAAGGGAAATAAAAAGGGATTTTAGAGCTCTTACATCTCAAATTTGTGGTTGCTATAGAGATAACCTCTACGTGTCCACTTTGTTCCAAGCTCCTAACGTGTAAATACACAGGTGCTACCATATTTGAGTATTGATCAACACCAAGATATGTTTTGGTATTTTACTTAGAGACTAATGTCCTCTAAAGCAACAAATGGACTGTGAAGTTGATGCTTCAGTCAAGACCTTGAATTCTGTTGCTAAATTCATTCTTGTCATTTTTTTGATAAATAAGCAGAATGAAATTTCTCTAATTATCTATGTGGCTTTTTTCTCCCTCTGTTTCTTGGATACCTGTCTCTGTCTTCCACATATCTTCTTTGTCTTTCATAATTATATATTTTTTCAGTAGTAATTAAATTATTTCCAATTTAAATCAGAAACATAATATGCATTTCAGTGGAGCAAAACAATAATGAAATCAACTTTTTATTTATATAAAAGTATTTTACATGAAGGCAAACCGGTTTAGTTTTTAAATCTCATTTCTTAAAATGACAAAGTTATTCTTTTCTTAGAAATAAAATCATACATTTTCTCAAATGTATTCTGTAATAACTTTTTCAACCAGATATCACTAATTTCTTACTATAAAAATTGTCTCTCTGTCTTTGGTGGGGGCAGAGTTAATACTTTGCATGAAATATTTTATAACAGTGAAATTGCGTTCTCTGTCTTGTGATTTTTTTTGAGGTGAAATTTCAGTTTTTGTGTGAGTAGTACTGTTATACCTATCTTGAGTGTCTTGCTTGTACTGTAAAGCAAAGCATACCTTTGTTTAATTCTTAATAAACTGTTCACTTGTTTAAAAAAAGAAACTAGAAAACCAAATTGAACCAGAAGGTTGCAAAAAGTAGGAAGCAATAAAGATCACAGCAGAGATAAATACAATAGATAACAAAAAAAAGTCAACAAAACCAAGAATTAATTATTTGAGGTCAATAAAATTGACAAACATGTAGGTAGATTTACTAAGAGAAAAAGAGAGAAGATACAAAGAACTAAAACCAGAAATGAAAAGAGGTGAAATTATTGCCAATTTAAAGAAATAAAAAGGCATATAGGGGAGTACTGTAAATGGTCATATGGCAACAACAACAAAAAAAAGATAAAATTGAAAATATTAACTATTTTTAAATATGTTCCTCAGTAAACCAATAAAGTCTTGTTAAGGAGCTATTCATTACAAATGAAGAGCTTTACTTTAGTTAGCTTTAATGTTAACAAATAATGTATATTCTATGAATCATACTTATAAAAACAAAACTGCAAAGAGTTCTGATATCTGCTCATGAATATGCATTGTGAATCATCTGCATGGATTTAGCTATATGATCAGCACATAAAACCAACCCTGTATCTTATTGGACCAGATATAATAAAACACAAAGGAATCATCAAGTTTCACTGTTCTTATTCCCAGGAACTTCTAGAATTTTAATTTCTACCTTTTCTCAATTATATCTGTTATTATATCTGGATTAGTCAGTTATTATGTGACAAGCAAAAATGTGCTTCTTGAAAATAACTTGATAAAAATATAAACTCATATTTATGCATGCTATTTGAAAACATTTTATTTTACTTTGAAGGAAGAATATTTATATTTCCTCATTAGAAGTATAACTTAGTTCTGGATTTATATGTCTTGCTTGGGAATCTGCGTGACGGTGACTATGACCACCGGTTATTGGGCTGCCAAGGAATCACGATGCTTTATACCAATGGCTTTGCTGGGATCAGTCCACATAGCAGCCTGTGGAGTTAGCATTTCGTGCTTGATGCACTCACAGGCTCACGTTGCCTGATAGCTCTAGGGCTCTGTGGTCTTCATGGTGGTCCCATTCCCAGAGTATCCTAAGACATAACTAATGGAGACTCTCTATGGGGTCCTTGTTTTTATGGTTCCACTAGGCATTGCCCTGGGGAGGATTCTATGGCAGCTCTGCCCTGTGTCAAGTTTCTACCTGAGCCCCAAGGCTATCCGCACATCCTTTGAAATCCAGTTGGAGATCCTTGAGGCTCCACAGCTCTCAGACTCTGTGCACTGTCAGGATTAGCTCCAAGTGGATATTTCCAAGGCTTGCCACATCACTCCAGGGAGGGACAGCCCAAGTTGCACTGGGTCCACTTAAGCCACCCTGGTGCAGCCAAGGAACACTGCACCAGGCAGAGAGAAGGAACATAAGGCCGTGCAGGGCAGAGAATGCTGAGGTCCCAAGAGCACCACTCTGAAAACTTTCCCTGTATGGTCCTGCTTTGGGCCTGTGATGAGACAGACAGCCTCAATGATGTCTGAAATGCCTTTCCTATCCTTCTGGGGCTTGACCAAACCCCTTATTTTCTCTCAACAAAAACGGTTTTTTGTTGTTTACAAGGCTAGGTTAGTCCAAAGATTCCATCCTAGGGCTTGAGGAGAAACCCTCCCTCCCACACATACCTATTGAGCCACTAGACCTTACTGCACGCATTTTCCATCTGTGACCTTCCCACAGGGACCATGGAGCTTGAGGAATGCTATCCCCTTGTTCAGATTGAAGCTACAGAAGATGAGCCTTTCAGGCTCAATGTCTTGCAGTGGGTAATTTTAGGTCTGGAGGAGGAAAACAGGGAAGGGAGCAAGGACATGGCTGAGGGTGGAGAGCAAGAACTGAATTGTAGCTAGGAACCAAACTGTGCCTAGAAACTGTTCCCTGGTGGGAACATACATAGTAAGGAGTTGCTAGTGACCTTTAGGTGACCTAGAGTTCATTAGCCTAGTGGAGCTTTGGAGAAAGATTCTGGGGAAGATGTATGTGTAGAAAGGGAAAATGTTACATATTCAACCTGTTGTGTAATCTAGTATAATATAACTCCAATTTCTTAGTCACCACAAAGGTGGGAAATAACAACCAATCTGCCTGGAAAAAAAGAACATGGGGGAACCAGTGAGTTTATAAAAGTTGGTGTTTGCTCAACTCTGGGTTTTTCTTTGCTCATGGAGGCTGAGCAGTTCCTCATTCTGGTGCTTCTCTCCCTGGAATGTGTTCTCACTAAGTGCCACTTTGGGTGGCTTCCTTCTTCACTTGGTTTTGTATAGCTTCTTTATCTTTCCTGTAATAAAATGTTCACATGGAATTGCTCTGTATCTGTGATGAATCTGTCATTGGCTAGACTAGGTACCAGGACTCATTCTTGACTCTGGGAATTTAGGGACCTAACACTTTTTATTATAAATTGCTTCTTAAAATCCTTTCTCTCTTCTCTCATTTGACTTGAAGTGGCCAAAAGAAGCCATGCAGCATCTTGAATGCTTGCTGCTTAAATACTTCTTCTGCTAGATATCCTGGTCCATCACGTTTAAGTTCTGGTTTCCATAAAAACCAGAGCCAGATCATGGACAACCAATACCTTGCTCCTTGGTTCCCATTGGAACATCAATGAAAAGCTCTTTGCTATTCATATTTCCACCGTTATTCTGATCATGACCACTTAAACAATCACTAAAAATTCTAGTCTTTCCACACAGTTCTTCTCTTCTGGGAACTCACCAGAACTGACCTGAACGCTTCACTCATGCCAACGTAGGCTTTTTCTTGACTGCTTTCCAAGCTCTTCTGGCTTCTACTCATCACCCAGTTCCAAAGCCACTTCCAGATTTTGGGTACTTGCCATAGAAATGGCCCTACCGCTCAATACAAACTTCCTGCCATACTTCATTTTGTATTGCTATAATGGAATACCTGAGACTGGGCAATTTATATAGAACAGAGATTTATTTCTTACCATTCTAGATGCTGGAAAGTCAATCATCTAGGGGCCCTCGCGTAGAGAGGACCTTCTTGCTGCCTCGTCCATAGTGAAAGGGGAAAGAAAAGGAAGAACACAAACCTGGAAGAAAAGGATTGAGCAGGATTGAGCTCAATGCCTCATGTCCTTGTACATTGAGTATTCATCCATTCTTAAGGACGGAGCCCTCACGACCTAAACACCTCCTGTTATGTACCACCTATCAAGATTGCACTGGTGATTAAGTTTTCAACAGATCTTTTCTGAGGACGTATTCAAGCCATAGCAGTCCATATGCAAACAAATGTCAGCAAAGTCACTTTCACCACCAGCTGAATTCGATGATGAAGTTTCAAATTACACTTTTTATATAGTACCAAATTAAACTCATTTGAATAATAAAAGCATAGCAGTGCCTGACAGAATAGATTTAAATATAACGTGTTTGTCAATACACATACATGCACATATAATTTGCCCCATGAGAAGGTCATACAAAGAAAATGCATATTTATACTTTTCTATCTGAAATGTCATAAATTTTACTATGTATTTTCTATCTTCTACAAATAACATCTAATATCCATGAAGATAGAAATTTGGATGGCACTTTTGCTTGGCACATGGTATGCTGGAAGGCAACTTAAAGTTTCATTTGGTGAACAAATGAATGATAATACATATTTTAGAAAACAGATGGGATAATTAAGTGTTTGGATTTCTTATAGGTATATAATTATGCTGGGAGTGAAAAAAAAAGAATAGTCTACATGTATTAGCTTTTGCTAAAGTAAAAGTGACAGAATCAACAAAATAATTTTAATTAAGTAGAATTTTTGCATAATTTACTTTTTTAGAAGAAATTAGCAAGACATCATGGTGGGTACCTGTAGTCCCATCTGATCTGCTTAGGAATCTGAGATATGAGGATTGCTTGAGCCCAGGAGTTTGAGGTTACTGTGAGCTCTAAAGAGGCAATGGCACTCAACTGCAGGTGACAGAGGGGGATTGTCTCAAAAAGAAAAAAAAAAAGAAAGAAAGAAAGAAAGAAATCAGAAACTGGGTGGCATGAGGCTGAAAAGCACAAAGAATACAATTTCTCCTTAGTGAATTGCTGCTGCTCAAGGCCAAATTATTCAAAATGGCTCCTCCAGCTTCAGGTGTCACGTGATGTTTCAGCCAACAGAAAGGAAGAAATAGAAGTAGAGGTTACCCACACCTCTGAAAGACAGAAAAATCAAAAGGTGTGATTTTGGAAAGATAGAAAGTTCTTCTTAATGAGTATGAGTTCAGGGAACTGGCAGAATATTCATGTTAAGTATGAATTAATCAGTAAATAAGCATTTAAGGGTTAGTTTTGCTGTGGAGGAAAAAAAAGATTTGAGAGTTATCCATATTTAACACCAAAGAGTAGATGAAGATACCCAAGAGCTTTATAATTTCCAATAGTTATAAACTTTTAGTTGAAGAAGAAAACATTTTAATTCACTTATGCTACGCATAGCACACAGGGACTATGTTTAATGCATTCTGACAACACACACAAACACAAGCATGCAAATCTGATAAGTGGATAAAAGAAGTTTTTATGCCAACAAACACCGATTAATACCAAATAACAGAGTGGGTCTCAGACTCCTTGCATCTTAAATAAGGAGAGCACTTTAACTATTCTAATGCCCAGATCACTTATCGGATCAATAAGTCACAATCTTTGGGAACAAGATACAGATCTAAGTACAAAATCTTCATTAACCTCACCAAAAAAACTAAAATACAATAGTGAATATTTTAAACATGAAATTTGTTTTTGATATTGAGGAACATGGAGAGAAATATTGTTTATTTGGCATTAGGCTAAACTTTGTCTGATTAGTAAAAATTATAAATGAGCAAATGTATAAAATGTAATAATTATACTTTATTAATACTGGAATTTAAAAGTTCTATGAGTTAAAAATATTATTCTTCATAAAACTCTAAAATATTGAATATTGACAAAGACTGGCATTTTCATACTAAAATATAATTTTTTAATTTTAACATATTTCCCAAAATTAAAACTTTGATAATAGTGACCACCCAATGACATATATCATAGCATAGTTTGTTAATTAAGTTGCTAATTAGCTTTAAAGATAAAATTGAAAAAATTAACTATTTTTAAATATGTTCCTCAGTAAACCAATAAAGTCTTGTTAATGAACTATTTTTTTTAATACACTTATTCGAAATGGGGCATATATATATATATATATATATATATATTCCATTTATGTTAATTTGGTGATATATCAAAATTTTGTTTCTAATTACACTTTGAGATAGAAAAAATATAACTTTTCAAATGTAAAAATACAGAACTTGGTTACTTTCTCAAATACTATATTTTCCTGAAATTATATTACGTCTTGAAATTGAAATCCTCTCTGTAGTTCAATATAGATTCTCAACTGTTATGACACATTTTATGAGGATTTTTTTGTGTGTGTTCTTTTTTTTTTCCCTGCTCACTTGAGGATCAGATACATCTGGCAACTCATTTAATTCAATGACGTTTATTAATCACTTCTCATTATGTCAGTTATGATGTATGAAGGCTTTCACACTTGTGAGATTTGAAATGTATCTAAAACTGATGATTCCCATTTCCTCATTTAAGCCCTATTATGAAATGCTCTCCTGAGAAAACAGCCACCTGTGTCCGTAAGCAAGCAGCTTATGGTCATTGAGAATTCCTGAATGTAGGGCTGAAATGAGTTTACTTCCTATTCCTGCTTATCCACTGCAATGTTCTTGAACTAAAGTTGGCCCCAATTATTTTGTTAGTATTTCTTTTAACATAGTTAGTCCAACTAAATATCCAGTTTCTTTACATGTTATTAGTGTTTTTGAATTGGTTGAGTCAAGGAAGCATGTAAAGTGTATCACATCCAGAATGTAAATATCTGAACATTTATAAGTAAGCAGGCAATATGCTATTCGTAATCTATTACTAGCTGTAATCATTACATAATCTATTAATTCTTTAGATTTATATATATAATAAAGAATTGTTTGAATAAGGTAAATGTATAACGATAGGGAATATGTTAGGCCATAGGAATACCCTGTAACAGAATATATATTGCCTCAGATAATTTATATAATTTTGAGTGTTTTGTATTTTAACAAAATAAAATATAAATGAGGAGAAGGGAATATTTAAGCAGTATTCTCATCATTCCCCTTCATTAAATTGATTAATATATTTTCACATATTTTTCTCTCTTCGTATTCAGCTGTACATATAATTAAACAAATTCATGTCGCCAATAGATGGATTAAAGAAAATGAGAAATTTCTAAATAATCAGTCATCAAAATTTTTATCACATAAAATCCTTCCTTGATGCAAAACTGGTGGAAGCACCTTATAAGATTCACATGCACAGAGTGGACATTTAGTCATTTTAAATAATTACTATAATAAATATGAGAATGATTGTCTGAAAACTCAGAAGAAAACAATTCTTAAAACATGCAAAACTTCTGAAGATAAGAAAACTAAAAATACATGTAAGATGACAAAAAGTTTTGCATCAGAATTAAGAATGATCAAAGCATCATCATTTCAGAATATTTTCTATTAACTAATGTACTTCATGGGTTCCAAGTTGTTTTGGCCAAATTGATTTGTGGCAAATAATACAAATTCAATATTCTACTTCCACTCAAAAAATTAGATATAATGAATTATTATTTTAACCTTACATAATTGCATATTCAGAGTATTCCAAATAGAGAGTACAAAGATGAGTATGCTTAATTTTTAGAAAGGTCAGAGAACTCTGACTTCTCAATGAGAGCTAAATAATTCGAGGTAATTGGGTGTTCTTAGCCATCTGGACAAGAGATAGTTTGTAAATGAGATAGTAATTTTCATGAATATATTGACATAGATTGTGATGTATCTTCAGGAAGCCATCAATTGTTATAATTAAATAATATAAAATAGGCTGACAATTCTTCATTGTTAAAGTTTTTGGCATAAATGTAGGTATAGTTAGTGATGGATAAAAATGAAAATGGAAAAGTAAAACTTCAGCAATTTTTTTTGTATCAAAGAACAGAATATACTGATCTTTACACATCGATGCCAGTACGTTGATTAATAGTATGTTGAAAGTGTAGTCATTTCCATTGATTGACTAAAATATCTTTTAAGAACACAACATGCTTTATCCAATCCCATACACACCAAGTGATATTGTAGCAAATAACTTTTTTTTTTGGTATGGGTTTATAACTTTGGAGTAATCTAAAAAACAATCTGTCGTCAATTCCTTTTCTGGGGTTATCACATAATTAACAAACATGATCTGTGCTGAATTTTGTCTCTATTGAACTATACTCAAAGCCATTATGTCTCTTAGTGAAACAATGGTCTCAAGAACTAAGACTCCAAAGTCTGATAGTCCAACTTAGTACGAGAAAAAATTGGAAGGTGCAGCAAAAGTTATGCAGCAACTAAATTATCTTCATTGGACACCTTTTCATCTACATTTCCAAATTTAAAATTTACATTTGTAAAAAATGCTACACATATATTATTGATGTTTTTTGCTCGTGGCTCTAAGGTATATGCTTCCTTTGGTATGCAGGGAGAATTGATTACAGAACTTCCCTAAAGGTATCAAAATCTATGGCTGTTAAAATTCCTGATATAAATTTATATATTTGCTTATAAACTGTGCACATCTTCTCATATATTTTCAAAAATTTCTAGGTTACTTATAGCACCTAATGCAATATAAATGCCATATAAATCCTTATACTATATTATGAAATTATACTTTTAAAAGTTTATCCATATTTAGTATGACCAAAGCATTAAATTTTTTTCAAATATTTTAGTCCAAAACTGGTTGAATCCATACATGCAGAGCCCATGAATATGAAGAAATCTATCTCTATAAAGATGTATAAATATAAATTATAAATATAAATTACCAAATAAACTATTTATATCGACATTTTTTAATAATATTCTCCTCTTTACAGACAAATAATTATACTTTAGAATGATCCTTTTCTTTAAAGTGTTTGTATAATCATTCTTCCATTTAAAATATCTTTTCCAAATACTTATTTTCAAAATGATTGGAATGCTGGTAGTGTCTTATTGAAAGTTTCACACAGTTTGTCAAAATAACAGAGAAAACTCTTCATGTTATTCCGCAGAAAATGAATTAAAATCAACACTGGAATCAATACCTTCTACAGGACACAAAGCTATCCATAGGAAATAATAAAGGAAAAATTAATATAATAAAAATTATTATTTTATAAAGCAACAGAAAGATGAATGTACTACACACAGCTATGGTGTGAATGTTTGTGTTCCTTCCAAAATTCACGTTGAAATGTAATCCCTAATGCAACAGTACTGAGACATGGGCCCCAAAGAAGGTAATTAAGCCATTAGGGTTCTAATTCAGAGATGGGATTAGTCCTTCCTAAAAGGGGTCAAGAGAAGTAACTAGTTCCTTTTTGCCTCTTTCACCAAGTGAGCGCATAGTATTTGTCCCCTTGAGCAACAAGGCAAAATTTTAGGAGCAGAGACAGGGCCCTCAGCAGACATTGAACCTCCTGATGTCTTGATCTGGAACTGTAAGAAATACATTTCTATTATTTAAAGTTATCCAGTCAAGGTGTTCTGCTATAGCAGCAGAAATGGACTAAGACAACCACAAAACATAGAGTCAAATATATTAACAGCAATACAGGCTGTAAAAGGACAGTTATATAAGAGAGTTATATCGGCACATCTCTTAAAAATAACTTTGGAGAAAATCTGGTGAAAAATAAAAATAAAATTCTTCTAACTTCTATAAAGGAGATATGTTTTGCACAAGTACAACAAAATAGGCCTTAGGAAATACTAATAACATGATTGATGGAAACATTAAGAAAAAACATTAAGAGTGCTTTCTTTATGGACAAAATTTTAGTTTGATAAAGGTGTTTGACTCTCTCCCTATCTCTGAACACAAAGTGTTACTAACTTAAACTCTAAGAGACCAAAAACATATGCGGCAAGAATATAAACAGTATTCTATAATATACCACAGAAAAGATAATCAATCCTTTTATATTTGAGAGGGGCAGTAAAAATTAGCACAGCCATTATGGAAAACAGCCTGGGAGGTCCTCCAAAACTTGCAAATAGAACTCCAGTAATCCAACTTCTGTGTATATCTAAGGCAAATAAAATTAATATCTCTAGTGGTGTCTGCATTCCCATGATTATTGCAGCATTCTTCACAATAGTCAAGATATGGGCACAAATTGTCTAGCAACAGATAAATGGGTCAAGGCCTTTCTTAAAACCTTGATAATTCCTCCTTTTCAAGATTTATCAGGGCTAGAAAGAGCCAGTTGGCAGAAAAGTAATGAATATTTTGGGGCTTTATGTGTGGCGGAATAAAAAGAAGTGAGATATAAGTATAAACATATTTAGAGAATGCCATTCTGCCAGTGATACTACTTAATGTAAGCAAATAAAGCAATTTCTTTTATTTTCACAGCCTGATGAGATGAGATATCCTCTATAATTCATTTCTTGCACCAGCCAATGAAACCATACTTGCTTTTAGTTTTTCTAGAAAATGAAGAAAAGGCTAGTGATGAATGTAATTGTTATTTCTTTGGGTATAATATAATGTCTATTTGCTACTGCTTTTTTTCACCCATATCTTTACCTGCATATTATCTATAAATGTGATCTTTGTAACAGGTATGCAGGTTAAAAGTAGGCTTGAATAGCTAAGTTTTTGCTTATATATTTAACTGCATTTAAAATTTGAGTAATGTTTCTCAGAAGTGTTGCAAATAAGTTAGAATATTCCTATTCTTATATTGGAATGAATTAAATTGTATAAAAATTAAGTTTTTGTGAAGGAAAGGTGCCCATTTGACAGACATTAAAAACTTTGATTATAACTAGAAATACTCAATGCCAAGCTAAGGCTTTCTTTGAAGGTCATGAGAAATAATATAAGAAATAATTTTTATAGCCTTACCGAGTAGAATTTAAAAGGTTTGCAATGTTTACTAATACTGTTCAAAAGTTTAAATAACTATATAGTATAAGTAAGTATATAGTATGGTACAATTTTAGTGTATAATGATTAAGTATAGTACAGTATAGTAAAGTAAAGTATAGTTTAGTTTAAGTGACTACGTGAGGGAACTCAGAAGTGGTTGTTCTAGTCTCTGGCAAAGTAGAATGTATGGAAAGATTATAAGCTTGTAAGCTTTTCATTTAAACTGCCTTTTTTCTTTTTTGAGACAGTCTCAAGCTGTCGCCCTGGGTAGAGTGCCGTGGCATTATAATTCACAGCAATCGCTTGGGCTCAAGCGATCCTCTTGCCTCAGTCCTTTATATTTTTAATAGAGAAGGGGGTCTTGCTTTTTGCTCAGGCTGGTCTTGTACTCATGAGCTCCAGTGATCCACCTCCGTTGGCCTCCCAGAGTGCTAGGATTATGGGCATGAGCCACTGCGCCCGGTACATTTAAACTGCTTAACAAACCAAATTGTAAGAGCTAAGGTTGATATTCATTTTTTTATGTTAATACATAACAAATGTTCATATTCATGGGGTACATATATATTTTGATATTTATATACAATGTGCAATAATCAAACCAAGGTAATTGGCATGTACATCATTTCAAATATTTATCATTTCTTTGTTTTGGAAATAATCCAAATATTGTCTTCCAGCTATTCTGAAATATACAATAAACTATTGTTAACTGCAGTCATCCTACTGATTACTAGAATATATTCCTCCTGTGTAAATGTATTTTTATACGCACTAACCAACCTATATTTCTGTTCCCTTCCTTCTCCCGTTACAGCCTCCAGTAACTATAATTCTACTTTTACCTCCATAAGATCAACTTTTTAAGCTGTTATTTATTTTTAAATACCCTAATTAAGATAGAAATGCAATGTTCAAATAATGCAAGAGTTAGGACACTTAAGAACCAGAATTCAAGTTAAAGGTGTTTTAAGAATTAAAAATTCAAATGATTCTATAGTCTAATTACATGCTATTTGAGACGGAAATGTTTACTGCTTCTTGACAAGAGACTGAAAATAAATATGTGTGTGCCACAAGGTCAAGTAGAGAAGGGCATGTCTGGTAAATGAGTCAGTCTATTTTTGACAGTGTGGCCTAGGGCACACCTCTGCAGGCAGACTGCGCTATTTCAAGTTTCATTCCTTTTGATAGTTAGCTGTGTGATTTTTGACTTTAGGCAAGTTGACAGTATTAGCAATCCTCAGTTTACTCAACCATAAATTAGGATGATTATAGTACTTTTCTTATAGGTACTCTCCAACGTGTAATAAATTTGAGCACTGACAATAAATACATGGTCAGCACCTAATACAGATGAGCTATAATAATTAAATGCACGAAAACTCCTAGAGATGAAATACAGGGTGGACATAAATTTCGTGTGCTACTTAACATAGTTTAGCATGGTAAATTGCACACAGACCTTATGGACACTCTGTAATACACAAACGCCCTCACACAGCACATACATATACCCATCATTTTAATGTTATCGAGCTCTTATTATCTGCCAGATATTAATAGGAAAGAAGCACGGAAAGTAAAAGGAAAGCAGTTGGAAGAGGGAGGAATTGGTACCACAAGTCTCTGTGTCCTGACCTTTCCCTTTTTTCAGTCTGCTTGTGCCTTTCATTAGCCAACTCAAAGAGAAGAGAGGTGGCTCATAGATGTGGTTGAGGAAGTCAGTCTCTGGGGGGTCCACAGCAAGGTCAAGAAGATTGGAGAGTGGACCTGAAGGGGTTGGTGGGGGTGACACAACACAAGTGGTGGGAGCTTCCTACTATTGTTCATTTCTGGGATCTCAATACCCCTTTTTGGTGTTACAGGTTGAAATATATTCCCCCCAAATTTCATATGTTACATCTCAAACCCCATGTATGATGATCTTTGGAGGTGGGGCCTGTGGGACATAATTAGGTACAGATGAGGTGGACTTCTCCACCATGCGAGAACACACAGAGGCTGCCAAGTCCACGTCAGAGACTGGGCCCCACCAAGAAGCTAATCTGTAAACCCATGGACCTCAGCCTTCTGGCCTCCAGAACTTGGAGAAGCAGATGTCTATTTTTTAAGCCCTAGTCTAGGTATTTCATCATGGCAGTCTACGCAGAACATGATAGAAATTGGTACCGTGAAGAAGGGTGCTGCTGTAACAAATACCTAAAGATGTCTGAGCTGTTTGGAAGTGGGTAATGGTAAAACCTAAAAGGATCTTTTTTAAAGGTGATTCTGGTGAGTGCTTAAAAAAAAGAGGTCTCAGCTGGAAATGAGAATCATGATATTGGACAATGGAAAAAATATCACACTCTTTGTAATAAAAGGGCAAAAGATTTGGTTGACTTGTATTCGTGACCTAGTGTTTTGTGGAGAGCAGAACTTGTGAGCTATGAAACTGATATTTAGCTGAGGATATTTCTGAGCAAAGTATTGAAGGAATGGCTTGGTTCATCCTGACCTATTCTCATAAAATGAGAGAAAAATAAATTGAAGAACAAATTGTTAAGCAAAAGGAACCAAAACATCAAGATCTGGAAAATTTTTAGTCTGTCCATATTAAAAAACAAGAACATATGATTAGAAGACTAAGCGTGTGGCCAAATGGCCATTTGATAAGTAGATAAACTTGGGTGTGCACCTTGACCACATCGGCTAGCACAGCGGACACACTGGCAGTTTGCAATGCAGAGACGGAGCTCGTAGAAAAAGATTTCTTAGATCCTATATGACTGGACCACAGAAGCATGAGCTGTTGTTCAAGATGAGGGAAGAATGACCCAAAGGCTATTCTGAGATTTCAAGGGCTGCCACCTTGGCTACGAGGGCTGATAGTAAATTGCCTCATTTTCAACCGATCACCTGCAGTCACGGATGGTGATGCCACCCAGAGTCTGCAGGGTATAACTCTTGACTTGCAGAGATCTGGGGGTGATTAAAAATTTTGACATCTCCCCCTTTCTTCCTTCCCCAGTCTAATGGAAAATGCTGTTAGGGATGCTTCCGTGAAGAGTAGGTACAAAGACTTTAGAGCCCCAGAACAAAGTGGAGCATAAAGAGGGTGTTCTCAGAACAGAGATTTTCCTACCAGACTTGAGAGTATCTGTGACCCAATGAACAAAGACAATGGTCCATAAAGCCTCTTGTGCAAAAAATGACTTTGAGATGGCTCGGTGCCTGTGGCTCAACAGGCTAAGGCGCCAGCCATGTACACCTGAGCTGGCGGGTTCGAATCCAGCCCGGACCCGCCAAACAACAATGATGGCTGCAACCAAAAAATGGCCGGGCGTTGTGGCGGGTGCCTGTAGTCCCAGCTACTTGGGAGGCGGAGGCAGGAGACTCGCTTGAGCCCAGGAATTGGAGGTTGCTGTGAGCTGTGATGCCAC